>CAVNYN010218027.1:0-71315 GCA_963692815.1 Nyctanthes arbor-tristis | reverse complement strand
GGCCCAATTTTTTGGAGGGCCCAAAACACACACACTCTCTCTCTCTCTCTCTCTCTCTCTCTCTCTCTCTCTCTCGATCTCGATCTCGAATTGACATTCACAACATACTTTTATATATATATATATATATATATATATTTTAAGGAAGATACTTTGATATTTGTCTTTGAATTTGTTTGGATAAATTAAAAAAAAAAAAAAAAAACTGAAGTCAATAAAATCTATTTATGACTGCAATTTAATTCATACTTTATTAAAACTTAAGGTTCCTTATTTTGATGTATCAAAAATAACAAATTATGCAAAATGTTGAGTGTGTCTAAGACGCGGACCTTTATGTGGAAAAACCCCCAGTCTATATATATAAAAGGAATTACGTTGTGATACCTCCTGCTAAAAAGTTTGTTAGCAGGTTTTTTCCTGATATTTTATTTCTATTGTAGTGACAGATGTGATATTCTAAATTTTTTAATTTTTTTATCCTCTTCTGCATTATCCATTTACCTAACCTTGCATCATATCTTTCTCATTCTCATTCTAATCTATTATATATATATATATATATATATCTTAACACAGAAATTAACTTTGGAAATAATACGAAGTACAAATAAAATTATAAGATTACTACAAATTACATTTTAGACTTGACTATTTTTTTCCTATGCCTACTATTGTATTCTTTTACAATGTAACAATAATTTCTTTTATATACTTAAAAAGCCTTTTTGAATTTAAATTAATTTCACTTAAATTTTTTTTAGTATATAAAATAGGAGAAGACAAACCTAAACATCTAAGTTTCAATTAACTCTCAAATTTTGAGTTGACATCAAAATATATTTTAATTCTATGTTTTTTACATCTATGGATAATTAAGTTTGACTCTTTTTTTAAAATAAATAAGATCGAGTCATAATATTTTTTTTTTCTTTTTGCAAACTATTTTTTGGTTAATTGTGATGATATGATTAAGTGATATGATAAGATTAATTTCACCATTCAATTTAATAACTAATAGATAACTTAAACTATGGCTAAATTTGATTATCCTATTATCTAATCGATATATAAATGTCCACTTGCTAGAAATTTATAGTTTATAATTAATAGAAATTAAAAAATATATCATTAGTTTAGGTTAATTGAAAAATATAATTGTAAATTTTTCTTAATTTTTCCCAAGATGAGTATTAGTAATTACGACTACTTTTAATTTATATCATCTCATACTGTGTGGTTTTATGGTTTCAAATAAAAAATTATTTTCAGAGTATATGGCACCGTCCAACCAATAATTATTTTGGACAATGCCATTTATTTAAATTAGTACTAAAAAAATAAAATGATATTTATTTGTGTTAATAATAACAATTTGGTTAAATTTTCCTGCAAATTGTAGTTACCCTTAATTTGACAATAACAAAATTACATAATTATTTAGTTGATATTAAAATTAGTTATCCCTAATTGAGTAACGTAACCTTATAAAATTTCAATATAAAAAAACTTAAATTTCATATTATTTATTTTTCAAAATAATTTGATATGTATTCTTTGAGAAAATATCTAATACTCTAGACTAATAATCAACCCACACATGTGTCCAAATGTCCCAAATATATGGCCAATATCCCACACGTGAGTTTATCATTGGCTTGCAGTAGCATAATAGGATACCTAAGTACATGAATTTTTTTCGTATTCTTCCCGTGCAAAGCACGAGTGATAATCTAGTTTATTGATTAAATGAATTAAGTATCAGTATTTTTTGTACCATGATTTTACTGCCTATTTTCTATGTCGAAACTTGCAATCAAATTCTTTTCTTTTCTTTTTTTTTTTATCATTAATTTAGATTTAGATTAGTTGTTGAAATATATATGGTATATTCCTTCTATGGAATCTTCCACTTCTTGATGCCTTAATTATAGTCAATCAATTACAAGTTTTCAAAACTTCCTTCAATCTCTTCTAATTAGTTGTCAAATTTAAATGCCTAATTGAATCAAATCTTAATATTTTTATTTTCTAGGTCCCTAAATTTCCTAAATTTAGAAACCTAATTTTTCTTTTCTCTTCTTCCTCATTGTTTTTAATAAACTATTTCACAAAAAACTTTAAAGTTTTACTAATTTTTATGAAATCACTGTCAAATTTTTAAAAAGATGTATGATAACAACACTTATGTTCTTTCTTTATTATTTTTATTTTTGAGACATCTTTATATAATAAGTTTTTTTACTTGTGTTGTACATTTATTGGCAATTCATTGTTTAACATATTATTAATTAGAGTATTTTATAGCCAATGAGGCCTAACACATTTGGTTAGAGGGCTAGACAGAGGTACTGGAGGTCTCAGGTTCGATTTCCCTACATGGGGTATTTTCTGCATTTTACTATAGTGTATATTTTCACTATACGTGGGTTTATATTGTTGATTTTCTTAGCTCTGTGTTCCAGTAGGATAAATATTTATGTGTATTTGTATTGCTATGATGCGGATTCATAAAAGCAAATTAGTCTGCGGTAACTTTGTACCGCAGTTTTCCCTCCAAAAAATTTGTTAATAAGGTCTTTTTCGATAATTTGGTTCCTATTACGATAACTTTTGTAGCATTTTTAAATTTTTCAATTTTTTGTTTTTTATTCTTTTTTTGCATTGTCGATCCAATTTTTTGAAATAATAATAACTAAGAGATATTTATCATCATTTAATTGTTTAAATTATGGATAAATTTGATTATGTAATGATGGTTAAGTGTCCATATCATTAAAAAAACTCGTAGTTTGTAATTTTTTTAGCCAAAAATCTTTAGTTTGTAATTCATAAAAAATGAAAATTAATTAATATGAATAAGAAACTTATTGATAACTCGTGTTCATTAAATAATAATAAAACAATAGAAATAAATATAAATGTGGAACTTACTTGATAACTCATGTTCATCGGATAATAAATTTCTTTTTGAAACTTTTATTTTTTATGAATTTTCTTAATTGAATGGAATATTTAATTAATTAAACATATCTTTGGTTTAGGTTAGTTGAAAAGTATAATTGTAATTTTTTCTTAATATTTCCTCCTATAAATATTAATAATTATGACTACTTTTCTTTAAAAATATATATATATATGATTCTTTTTATGTATCATTAATTTATATCATTTTCATTAAAATATATATATGATTCCTTTTATGTATCATTAATTTATATCCTTTTATTAATAATTTATATCATTAAAAAATATATATCACGTTTATCGAATAATTGTAGATATTTTAATTACTTTGTTTTTCTGATATTTTCTATTTAAGAATATTTTTATTTTCCATGTGATTTTTATTATTCTCCCGTGTTATTCCTTCTTATTTACTACTTTTCACATTTATCCAACAATTATAGATATTTTATTTACTTTGTTTTCTCATATTTTCTATTTAAGAATATTTTTTATTTTCCATGTGAGTTTTAATATTCCCCCGCGTTATTCCTTCTTTGTTTCCCGCGTATTTCTGCAACCCATAACTAGATTTAAATGCGTAGTCTCACTGTCCATAAGCAGATTTAAATGCATTGTGTGTCTGAATTTTTAACTTCCAAAACATTTCCTTTCTCAGCTCGTGCGTTTTCATTTATATATATATGTCAGCGTAAGCTGGAAACCCCATTATTTCACTTTTAAATGCCAATTTAATTATATTATTATTTTTTTCATTTTTAAAATTTTTTAATTTGATTAGTAGTGGTAACTACCCACTACTCCCAAAAAAAAAAAAAACTACCCACTACTCACATTTACCCAACAGTTATAATAAATAATAATTATAATGACAATATAATTACCCTATTAAATATTAATAATGATATATCTTTATTAAACACGATAATTATTTGATATATGGCATTTATAGCAACAAAAGATATATAGCAACACCACTTAGAAGCATTGTTCAAATTGCCCAATGGGAATAATATGCTGATATAAGTTTTAAAAAATACAATAACAATTTAGGTTAAACCACCAAACTTTGTATATTATCTTTTTTTTCTTTTTTAGAATCACCAAGTTCCACCATAGAAGTTCCCAGCTTTTTATCATGATGGGATCAAGAAAAAATTATGGAATGATATGTGTTTGAGTCATTTCTTTTCTTAAAGTTTTCTTGGCCTGCATCTCTTTAATGTCGTAAAACGATACAATTTTTCTGCATATTATTTATTTTATTTTATTTTATTTTTGTAAGAAATATGTAAATCACGATAACATATGAGCAAGGGCCGGTACAGTATTCTTTGAATTAGTTGGAGTCTTACACTTTGTATCGTTGAGCACGATTTATACTTTTGTGTTGACTGTAGGCTTGAATCAATATTAGAGAATTACTGTTCTTGGTCTAGCACTGTAGCTGAGTGAGATGAGAGAAATGGGCAGAAAGTTTTCCTTTTATACGAAAATAGATATCTTTTTATATAACAAATAATAACTAATTTACTTTGTAAAAGTAGACATGTAACATGGTTCATATAAAGATTTACTGAATTCAGCATAAAGTCTACAAGAACTAACATAGCAAAAATATGATTAACTTGAAATATACAAATTTGTTATATAGTGCAAGCATGCTTAATCAGTTAAAATTATTATATAACGATAACATAGCTATCTCTAATTATTAGAATAATTTATTACCCCATCATTATTTCTTTAATCACTTATTGTTTCCCGTGCATCGCACGGGAGATAGACTAATTGTGAGAGGAGTGGGAGCTAGTTTCTAAACAAGGACACTTTGTGTTTTGAGTGAACATCATACAACTTCTATTCCAGAAAGATAGGCCAGTATTCTATCTTAGGCGTCCAAAAAAGATAGTCAAATTACTATATCAAACGTGCATTTAATTTTTCGTTTTCATATTTACCCCTATTTAATTACTACCTTGGCACATTGATTTAAAAAGAATTTTAATGGACACCCATGTGATTAATTAGGAATGAAGGTTAAAATTGAAAGAAGGCTTATAAAATTAATATTTTAACAAAATTATCTACCGTCTCTTAATCTACGTAAAATAACCTACCGCTTTATTTTTGTGGGACGGATGTAGTATATTCTCTGCCATTTAGTGTGAAAATTGAAATTCATCTGGACATACACACCTAGTTTTTTGAGTTTCGGTGGACATTTCTACCATAAAGTTTTTTTTTTTCTTTTAGGAAGTAATTCGGCTCGAAAATTCAAGTTCGAGTTACAATCCATATATCCATATATCTATATATATATATTTTACCGCATTTTTCCAGCCAAAACTGTTTTAAGTGAGGTTATTTTAAATTTTTCTGACATATTAAGTAAATTCTGCAATAAATTATAGATTAATATTTCCCTATCTTTTTCAATTAATTTGGGATTATAATCCTTATCTATTCTTATCTTCAAAAATATTTCTCACAAGTTTTGTAAATCCTATCTGATTTATTATTTTTATCGATTAGCTGTTGGTTTCTCAAATTCGAGATTTTTATATTGGATGTATATCTTATCTTCTTAAATATTTTGCTAGATTTATTTATATTGAGAGTTTTTTTATTTTTTAAAATTTTTTTAATATATATATATATCTTATTTAAGAAGTATATTTCGTAATTTGTATTAGACTGTTTCCTTTTTAGTTAATGCATTAATTTTTAATTATTTTTAATATTCTTTTAAATTGAGTCGTTATTATGTTACTTCTTTTGTACAAAATAAATATGATTTAATTAACGTTTCTTAATTTGCAAAATTCCCTTTATGGTATACTAGTTAGGGAGAAAAATAAAATATTTAATTCTTTGAGGTATAAGAATGACAAAGAATGACAATGGGTTAGGTTGGGTTGGGATCAAGTATCCTACAATCGTTACCCTACCTATCAAAAAAAAATTTCCCATCCCCACTTAAATTAGGAAGGGGTCACGGACGGCTCGCAGGGGTAATTCATATTAAACTCTTATTGTCCAATTTAAATAAATTTATATATTTTCATTTTCTTTTTTTGATTAATAAATAGTATTATAACCACTAAAATTGCAATTGAAATTATAAGCTTTCGTGATAAGTTTTTTCATTTTTTTACTTTTCAAACCATTAAAATTTTTAGTAAATATATTTTTTAATCAAAAAACAGTTAAACTGCTTGGATACGAGCAAAAATTATTGTGACCTTCCCTGGCTCATTGTTAAGTCCGGTCAATTTTCTTTATCTCATCCCGACATAATTACCTATTTAGTCGGGCATTTCCTGTCTTAATAGGTTCGGGTATCTGTGGGTATCAAGTTTAGCGGGGGTTTTTTTTTTTTACAATCCCTACCAAAGTCACCAAAATGAACTTTAATGTTTTGATTATCTTGTTAATAACATTGTATATCGAGTAAGTACATAATAACTATTAGTTAATAACAAGATAATCAAAACATTATAGTTCATTTTGGTTAATCATACATTAGTTAATATTTCGTACTAATATTAGATATAATTTGATTTGTTATCATCTCGTGTAACACACGGGTAAAAACCTAGTTTTATCAATAGAAAAAAAAAACTGTACAAGAAAAGCAGAGAATATAATACGAGCCTTATCTCCAATCAAAAATTACAAAATCACGAATACCAAAAAGTATGATCCTAACAAGAGATAAAGAAGGGAACTAGCATGACATTTTTGCTGTGAATTTCTTTAATTTACATAATAACAACATCCTCTTTGCATTATTGCCGCTTATCCAATCTTTTTGAGAATCAGATTTCACCCATATCCTCACGAAATATCAACTCCAAGTCTCCAACTAATTCTATGTAGGCTGTAGCCATGCTTAATTGGATCGAGCAACATTCGATTCTTTCAATTAACCAGGAACAACTTTTTCTTTTTCCCTTTTTTAACCACAACCAAGAACTACTTGGTTAAGTTAAAATTTTGTCTGTCTTACTATGAGCTTGTTTGATTCTTATTATTTTCCCAGTTTGTAATTTTACTCATTACTGATTTGATATTTAATTTGACAACTGTTCAATTACAACCACATGTTTCATACTTTTTTTTTTATATTTTTAATACACATTCTACTTCTCTCCTCATTCTAATTTCCTTACATTTAGACAAATAACGAGAATCAAACAAGCTCTATAAATTCCGGGGATAAAATAAATGTAAGAAGAATATCAAGCTAATAGTAAACGAAATAAATAAATGGAATTTCATAAAAGTGAAGAGACATATAATAATAATAATAATACAAAGGAAAATCAAAGATTTCACTGTGTATATAAATCTCAGTCTGCGTCCATCTACTAGACTCTGATCAGAAAATCCCAGTAATTTACATAATGTTCTCTATCACATTGACAAATCAATGAATCATCACGAACCAGTGAATACGATTAACATATATAGGTGGAGTATACAAGGAATCTAGCTCTTGAAGAGGGCCAAGAGAGACAGAACCAACGAAGAACCCACAACTGCCGCAGAAATGGGCAAGGAGTATCCAGCTCCATGGTCAGGCGCCGGCGCCGGTGCCGGAGACCCTTCTTGAGCCATTGCAACAGATAGAGCTGCAACGATCGCCACAAGCAAAAACACAGCCCTCAATGCAGTCATTTCGATATGTTATTAGTTATTATAGAGAGAATTCAAAGCACGAAATAGGGTATAAAAATGGCAGAAGAAAATTTCTTATTGTTTTAGGCGGAGGGGTGTAAGGGTATATGTACAGGGGATGCATGTGAAGGGACGAAGGCGTGTGGGGTCAGCAATAGCGCGGACAGCTAATGAGGCTGAGACAGACCACGACTGGACCACAGATGAGAAAGAGATGGGGCGCCGTGGCGGACGGCGGAGACACGTTTCTTGGGCGGTGGATGGCAAGCGTGTGTTGCGGCCGTTTACCTAATTTTCTTATCCCATAAGGGAGGGAAGGAGGGTTGGAGAACTACTAAGCGAGGAAATCAGTGTGTTTGGCAATCGGTATAAAGAGTCTGGTTTTAGTACCTACGGTTGACACTTTTAAGATTTCATTTGTTGACTTGAAGCGAGACGTTGTATTAGGTGTAGACAGAAAACCATAACCAATTGAATTAAATCAAAATCGAGCGGCCTGATCCGCTTTGATTAGATTTTCATAAAGTTTTCAAAACGTTTTAATTATTATAACAAATAACCATTTAGTTATAATTTTCGTTTAAAAATCAATAATCAAAGATAATTATTTGATTTTAAATTTATTAACTTAGAGTTTGTTTGGCATCTTTTATTTTTTCTATTTATATACTCACTTACCATTGATTTGACAACTACTCAACAATCACCACACATTTTAAATTTTAATTAAATCTCCACCACTCATTTTCACTATTTATAAATTCTCTTTATAAATTCACTTTATAAACTTAATCAAACGGGCTCTTAATTCTTAATTTAAATTCCTAAAGTTAAAAGAATAAAGTTACCAAAAAACCTTAATTTCTATTCATTTCTATTAAAATCATGTAACTTAGACCATGGAGTATAGTTGCTGCTCCTATAAGGTACATACTTTTCTACTTTTGCCTTTAATTGATAATTTTGTTGAACTATATTTTATAATATTCTATATATAACCATAACCAAACTGAACTGAACGGTATGGTTTCGGTTTTCGGTATAGTTTTAATATTACAAAATAACCAAATGATCATTTTCTCAAAAAACATCAATTTTAAGTTAATTTGGTTTTCACTAAACTAACCCACATCTAGACCTACGTAGTATAGACATACAATTGACCCTTATCAATAAATAGACAATTACTTATTTTATATTGGTATAAAAGATAGGTTCAACAAATAGCACCATGATGTACTCACAGCTGACATTAGAATATTTCCAGCCGTATAAATGTCACATAAAATCATTTGTTGGAATTATATTTACTTAGAAAATATTATTTGACCAGTTGTGTTTTTTATTTGTAAAAAACGGTTCAACGTAGTGAGGTTGTGTGCATAATGATTATCTCTATTGGCATTTCGAATTTTAATTCAATTATTATTATTATTTTTATATAAATTTGATTTTCACCTCTGCTATGCAAAGGGTAGTAATCTAGTGAAAAATAATATACCTCAAAAATAGTATGATAGGAGTTAATACATGATGTCGTAAAACGGATATAAAAAAATATAACATGCACAAATGAAATATGAATTGTACAATAGCAAATATATATATAATAAGAGAATGGTGGCTTTTCTTGCTTATTTTCTAGCTCTGTAAAATTTATGACTGTGTAATATTTTTAGCTCTGTAAAATTTCTGGTGATATCATTTACTTCTTTTTTTTTGTATTTTTTTTCTTTTTTTGGGAAATTGTTACGCTATTTATTAAATGATATTCATTTTTCCCTTTATTAATCTATATTTAATTATCAATTCATAGTAGTTTCTTTAGCCAACTATTTTGAATTAGAAATCTGTCACTTATCAAATATAATACGAAATTACTTGGGATTTCTATTTCAAAAAAAGTAATAATTTGAAAACACATGCATAGTACGTCTCTAAACAATGAACTTATAAAAATCTGTAACGTTATTATAAATTTTAATTTTTAATGATTTTTGAAGAAATTTTTATATGGTTATTGTAATAAATTATAGTACTCTAATTTGCTGGTTCTATAATTAATATAAATTGAAACTTTTTGATGATTTTCTATGGAACAAAATTTCAGTTTATCGTTTTAAAAATAGTCTTACTATATTTGGAGTTGGATTATTTATTTAAGAGATAGACCGAATGTTGATACAGTTGCACTGTAATAGTTGTTCAACAATTTTCAAACGTTTTACTTTTATTGAATTGCCTCAATTAATTTTTATTTATACATACATAATTAACTTTTGTTGTAGTTCAAACAAGTGCTACATTGGTTGGGTTTCTCACATTCTAAATAGGAATTCTTGGGTTTGAACACTTGCCTCTCCCCTCCCCTATACCTACTATATCAAAAATAAAAAAAAAAAGAATTATCTAGTGCAAAAAATATTACTGACAAATAAATTCAAATATAATAGAATAGTTATAAAAATTTATGTCTTATAATGGTAATATGACTCAATTAGCTGTATTAATAATTTATATGAAACTTTTGTATAAAACTTCATTGACATTTGTTATTAGAGTAATTATATAGAGGCATGTTTATCTGACAAATATTAGTTCCCTTCCCTTTCCCTATTTCCAATGTATTAAAAAAAGAATTAACTGGAACAAAAAGTGTTACTAACAAATAAATCAAAATATAATAGAATGATTATAAAAATTTATCTCTCATAATGCTAATATATGACTCAACTGACTGTATTAATAATTTATTAAATTTTTGTATAAAAATTCATTGACATTTGTTATTAGAATGATTGTAGGTAGACATGTTTATATGATATAAATAATTGATATTTGTTAGTTGATAAACATAAAATTGGTTGTTTGTAAGCAAGTAGTGAATCTGAAGGCTCAAAATCATCCAATATATAGTTGACAAATAAACATGTTACTTTTTCATGAAAGATAAATATGTCTCCCTAAAATTACTATGGTAGTTATTACTTTTAGATCCTGTATAATGCACGGGTGAGAATTCTAGTAGTATGTAATAGCAAAAATATACGAATAATAAGCAATCACTGGTACTCATTGTATACAATTAGGAAGACCATTTAAAAATATAGTTTAATAAGAACTATCACTACTAGAAAATGTACAATTAGTAACACAATTTTAGTAAAGGAAATAATTAGTTACTATTAGCAATAGAATAGTAACATGTTAGTAACGGAGTGCGTATAGCCACGTAATTAATAATAAAATTATTTATGTCGTTACTTTTTCATTACTAATCTGTTACTGAATCGTAAAAGAAACAATTTGTTATTATTAACAACAAAATAGTAATAGGTTAGTAATGGAGCATATCCACTGAATTAGTAATGAAATCATTTCTGTTGCTATTTTTTCGTTACTAATCTGTTCCTGGATAATAACGGAAACTATTTGTCATTATTAGAAACAGAATAGTAACGGATTAGTAATAGAGCGCGCATAACCACAGAATTAATAATATAATCATTTATGTTGCTAACTTTTCGTTACTAATATGTTACTGAATGGTAACAGAAACTATTTGTTATTATTAGCAACGGATTACGAGCAACTTAGTAACAAATATTCTTTTTCATATTTTTTTAAATGTATATTTAAAATTACTAACGGAATCAGGAATGAAACTAGGTCTATTGGTAATAATCTATTTCTAATTTATTGCTATTTGTAACGATCATTGTTGTTGCTATTTGTAACGGACCTTTCTATTACTAATTTCTCGAAGAACGAAAAACTTCATAATTGTTTAACTTAAAATTTTTAAAAAATTCTGAAAGTTTTGTTAAAAATATTTCCTTCCAGAATAGCATATATAGTTGGACACCACATGTATATGAAATCGGGAAGTTTTTGAAGGGCACTCTTATTTCAGTTCGTAGAAAAATATTATTTAGAAAGAAGCATTTGATGTTCCGGTGTATGTTATTAATACCACTAAAGTAATAGGAAAAAAGAAATTGAAAAGCCTCAATGTTTAAAAAAGAAAATTCGATATTTTTAAATTGGCAAAATTACTATAACATACTTTATATAAATTATGGGACAAAATATTAACAAGTATACATAGTAGCTTAGCGGTTGAGACTTCACTCCCCCAGCCACTAGGTTTCAAATTCAAATCCCATTACAGTATAAAGGAAATTAATTCTCGCGAGTTAGGGGTTGGTCCTCCACGGGTCAGGTTGAGTTGCCACAAATTGGGGTGGGGGGGGGGGACGGGTGCGATGGTGCCGGGAAGGAGCTTGGATGGGAGGGATGGAGTTCACTGTTTGCAAAAATTTTTTAAGGAAATTTTTTAAGGGGTGGGTGTTTAGGAGAAGGTGGGTGGGCTAGGAGGTGCGTGGGCTGGGGGTGTGTGTGGCCTTTTTGTGTTTTCAACATTTTACTCTGGCCCTGCAAACTTGGCTTATTCACCATCCAGATAAGCAAATGGATACATTATGAAAAACCAAAGAAGGTTTGTAGAAGGACTTGACATAACCAGCTGATTAGTGATTATAGCCTGGTTGGATTCTGGGCGCATTTTGGCTACAGGATTAAGATTCTCATTTCAAAAATTTAGGTCACCAAACTTTTATCCCATGTGAATGCGTGGCACTGAACTGTTCAACACGGTTTGATTGAGTCACGTATTATTATTAATTTAAATTAAATTTGCTTTTAAATTCCATTTTTATTTCTTATTTTTTTCAACCAATCCCATTTTTAACCTTTTTTTTTTTGCGTAAACTATCCCATTTTAAACTTGATTTAACCAAGTTATTCAACTTCAATTCACCAGTAAGTTTATTTATTCTCGAATAATGCTAAATAGTAAAAGGGTTAATTTCACAAAAGGTCCCTAACCTTTGGGTTTAGAATCGGATAGGTCCCTAATATTTTTTTCTCTCCTAGGTCCCCAACTTTTCATAAATCCACACAATAGGTCCCTCTTGTCACTATTCCTTCAACTTTTCATATAAAATAATGATTATACTCTTTAGTCTTTTAATTTTAAAAATAAAACATTTAAAAATAATAAAAAATTAAAAAAAAAAAAAAACAAGACACCCATCCACCCCACCCTTCCCCTTTTCCCTCCCAAGAGGGCTGCCGGAAATGGCTGCTACAGCCATTTCCGGCGGCCAAAAACCTGCCAGAAACAGCAGCAGATATGGGTGGTGGATCTCCCCATTTTACTGCCTAAAAATAGGCATCCCTCATTTTAGCTGAGGGAATGGCAGTGAAATACTGCTGTTTCTGGCAGTATTTTTACTACCGGAAATGGTAGCATTTGGCTGCTGGAAATGGAGGGTGGAACCCCCAATTTGGGCAGCAAAAATATTGTCATTTATAGCAATAAATATACTGTCGAAAATGACAGTAAAATGCTGCCATTCTGGGAGTCAAAATGGGGGGTAGACAGTAAAATGAGGGGTTTCAACCCCCCATTTTTGCTGCCGAAAATGGTAACAAAATGCTGCCATTCCGGCAATCAAAATGAGGGGTGGATCCCCCTATTTTGCTGCTCATTTTGGGGGGATCCAATCCCCATATCTGCTGTCAGAAACGACAGTAGTTTGGTGCCATTTCTGGCAACTTTTTGGCCACCTACAATGGCTCCAGCAGCTATTTTCGGCGGCCCTCTTGGGAGGGGGAGGGGAAGTAGGAGGAGGGGGGGAAGGGTGGGGTGGGTGTTTTGTTTTTTTTTTTAAATTTTTTATTATTTTTAATATTTTTAAATGTTTTGTTTTTAAAATTAAAAGACTAAAAAGTATAATCGTCATTTTATATGAAAAGTTGAGGGAACAGTGACACGAGGGACCTATCCGAGGGTGTTTATGAAAGGTTGGGGACCTAGGAGAGTGAAAAAAATTGAGGACCTATCCGATTATAAACCCAAAGGTTGATGACCTTTTGTGAAATTAAGCCATGGCATAAATGGCATTGAACACTAGTTTAAGTGACCATATGTGTGACATAAAATATAAGTACAGTTAAAGGTATGTATATGTGACCCATTTGATTTAACTTAATACCTCATGTATTGTTGTTGAGCACTAATAGTACTATACAACATTACTCTTTATTTTATTCATTATCCCACGAACTTAGATGGTGTACTATGCTTAGCTGGGTTTTATGTTTAAGGAATGACTATTGTCTATCCCAAATAAATACGCATACAAGATTCATGTGCACATAAAATATCTATTGAACCCTTTTTCGTGCTAGGCTTGCCTCTTGACAAGCAGGAACCGAGCTTTTGGCTCACAAGTCATTTTGTCATCCCTAACCTCAACGGTTTTTCACGCATTATGTTTTTTAGAATATTGTTGCATGACATTATCATCTTAAGGAATAAGAATCGAACTCTTGTTCTGATCAACTTCATTTTTTTGTTCTTTATGCATGTGAAGTGAAGGCATTTTTTTTTAGAATATAATTTGCACCCATATGAATCTTCCCCAATATATCATTTCAAAATATGCCTTTTATTATTAAAAAAAAAAAATCTGTCATTTTACTAGCCAAGAAGTTGGCATATTCTTTTGCTATTTCTTCAAATAAAAATGCAGAATATTTAATATAAAAAAAAGGCTGAATATTTGGACCCAAAAAAAAAAAAAAAAACTCGGAATCATCATATGTGAAATAATGAAGAATTTATTTAATATTAAATTACATATTATTAAACGCTAATCAACAATAAATCAAAAATGATTGCCCAAAAAAAAAAAATTCAAAAGGAAAATAATCAGATACAAACCCCATTCGCATCTGCGCTCACCAAATCAACAGAAACCAGTGAAGAACTAATCATGTGTAATTGATCTAGTTCTTGTTGAGGGCCAAAAGTGACAGAACCAGTGAAGAACCCACAACTGCAGCAGACACAGGCAGGGAGTATCCGGCTCCGTGGTCCGGCGCCGGGGCCGGGGCCGGAGATCCTTCTTGAGCCATTGCAGCGCACAAAGTTGACAAGATGGCGATAACCATAAACACAGCCCTCAACATTGCCATTGCAATTATGGATAAATTATAATTCTGAAACAATTGCACTATAAAATGCGAAGGCAGGGGAGACCAGAACCCGGAAATGGAACAAGAAAATGTGTTGTATTTTCTTGAGGTTTGAGCCTTTGAGGGGGTATAAATATTAGGCGGGCGAGGGGGAAACGTGGGCAGCTGGTGAAATGGGGACACAGCACGCTGAAGAAGGCGAGGACAGATAATTGAAAAGTTGAGCGGCGCCGCCGTGGTGGGTTGTAGAATGGACCACCGGAATATGGCGGCGACACGTTTCAGGGGGTGGCAATTGCCCATGCGAGGACACATGGCAGAGGTTGATACAGCCGTTTACCTAATTCAATTTTCTTAGCCCCAAAATTAGATGAAGGCTTTGAAGTCGGTAAAAATATGCATTCGTGGCTGACTAGTTTATTGTGGAACTTTCAAATGTGGGACTAGAAAAGATATTTTTAATTGAAGTAGTGAATAATGGGTCAGTTTAGCAACCAATTTTTCGGATCAATGTAATTTGAGTTTGATAGTTGAATTATTATGTGGGAAAAATACGGTTCATTTTACGTGCCATGCCGAATCAATAAAACGGGTTAATCGTAGTTTTGTGACTACAAAGAAATCTAATTATAATTGATTGTGAAACGAATTCAGTGTCTTTTTTGAGGATTAGTCTACTTATATATAAATCTATAGACATGTTTACAGAAAGAGTGTGAAATTACAATTTCACTATATGTTGTGTAATTAAAAAAAAAGAGAACATATGGATAAAATTATAATTTTATTTCATATCTGTAAACTTATTTATACACTCATCTGTACATGTAACATCACTCCTTTTTTTTTAATATTAACGTGAATAACATGTTCACAATCCAATATCTTTTTTTTAATGTTAACGTGAATAACATGTTTATTGAATTGATATTAAGCATTTATGTTTTCATTATATATTCCCACAAAAACCAAATTTTCACACTTTTAAATAATCTTTCTTTATATTTCCACCACATGTTCTCCTACAAATCTAATTTCCTTTTAGATAAAGCCCTAAGTACAAGCTCTAAAGTTCTTATTGAGGGTATTTCGATGTAATGATTGACAAATATGTATTTGGTAGTAAATGAATTGAGATAAGGGAAACCAAAAACATAGCTCTAAAAAAACATATAATTAAAGTATTTACGTTGGTAGTGTTAAACCAAGTTGTCAATGAAATTGTTAGTTAACAACTTAAAAATATAATTAAATTGTTAGTGTTAATGAAGTTGTTACGAAAGTATTTTTAACAATACGTTAACTTTATTGTTAAAGATAACAACAATTTTAACAATCCATGTGACTACTTATCTTTATTTTCCTTATTTTTTATGTTAGTTATAAGTTGAATTAATTTAACTGTAGTCTACTTTAAAGTTGGATTATAATGATTAAATTTAACACCATTGATGTGTTAAAAGTTAATAGCTAATTTTAACATATTTACATGGCATTTAACAATTAATGTGTTTTATTTGCACAATGTCACTGCCAAAGTTGTTAAACATATTGAAAGAGATTGTAAGCCGACCTTCACAACCAAAGCGCATACAAGATGATGATTAATATCTCATGATAATTGTACTTCGTGGAGATATTAGAGAATTTAATGTGTTAAAATTAGTTACAATACTCGAAAAGAATATCTATTTCTTTATTGATCGATGAAATTTTCTCATATGACATTGACAAGATTTCAAGTTATTAACATCTTGTTTGGCTCAAAGTTCAAACATAAGGTTGCCAGCCTTTGTATCAACAGGTCAATGGAGGTTGAGGATTAATTACTTGCGAAACAACAAATCAAAATTTACGAATCAGTTTATTTGGAAAAACCAAAGGATAGTAAAAATTTCGTTCTCGAGATGTTGGGTGTTTCCATTAATTAAGTAGACACCTAACCTACCGGACTCATCTTCCACCACTCATTTTGATCACGTAGTATGAAGCCATATATGTCAGTCCTCTCTTCGCATAAAAACTCATGTGAGGGTTGCAGTGTAAAAAGACAGGCGTTTCCATATTATAAAAACACCGGGAGACTCTTGATTGAGAAAATTCTGGAGCTTTCGAACCGGAATTAGATCCATGAATCTTTTCGATTTGAAATGTTTCGTGTTGATTGAAAATTTTTAACACCTTTAGAAAGTTGTGTAATAGTATCTCTGGTCCAAAGTGAGTTGGTACGTCCCAGTTAACATGTTCTAATCGGATTCGCTATATTGACTCCAATTTGTACAACACATTAATGCAACAAGGAAGAATTAATAAGTAATAATAAAACGAATAATTTATTACTAATAATCTAACAATAAATAATAATACATGTTATGTAACAAAATAATAGAGTACTAGTAATATTATTCTCAAATCTCACTATACATCTCCAGTGAATCAATAATCAAGAATCTGACCGATATAGAACCACGCCAAAAAAGTAATCTAGTTCTTGATGAGGAGGGCAAACAGAGACACAACAAATGAAGAACCCACAACCGCAGCAGAAACCGGCAAGGAGTATCCGGCTCCCTGGTCCGGCACCGGTGCCGGAGAGGGAGAAAGCCCGAAGCTATCTTGCGCCATTGCCGCAGCTAGCATTGCCATGACAGCCACAACCACAATCATAGCCCTCAACATATCCATTGCAATTACGCAATATGTATATTCCAAAGCTTTAGAACGTTTAGAAATTGCCCAAGATATTTGAGTGTGTTTTCTTGTACTATTTGAGGTTGGTTTGAACTTTGAAGGGGTATATATACAGGGTGGCGGGGTGTATGTCAAGGCGTGTGGGACCCAAAAAACATGGACAGTTATTAGAGAGGGAGGGAGAGGGCGGCGCCGCAGTTGTGATTGCCGGTGAAAGGTTTTCTTGGGTGGAGAATTCGGCCATGTTCGGGCACATGGCAAAGCTGTTTACCTACCTTTCTTGGTATCTAAGCGTGGGTACAATAATTTAGACGAGGTGGGCTTTGATTAGCAAGTCAAATTCATAATTATATATATATATATTATTACTAATAAAATTATAGTATCTTTGTGTTGTGAGTGCGCGTTATATTCGTGTTAAAAGAAAAAAATAATAATGTACCACTAATTGAGATCAATTTTGACTCGATACGTGCAATCACTCCACGTCTTAAGAATATATATACACATGCATAGAATTTACTTGATATATGCCAGGTCTTAAGATTGTATGCATGTGGGAAATTAGAAGAGCATCTTTGATAGCACACTTTTAGACCCAACATATGTGGCAAATATAATTGAAAATATAATTATTTTTCTGATTTTATAATATATTGGCAATAATCAAATCAAATTAACAAACGAAGAATCATGTCGTCAAAAAATAATAATAATAAATGAAGAACCATTCTAGTTCTAGTCTAAATCTTAGATAATCAAACAATTAATGTATCCAAATTAAGTCAAAAAAGTAGGGTGGCAGAAAATCCTGATACACATTAAATTTGAAATTCCGTGGATATCTGCCTCGAATTATAAGGATTTCTCCTGCGGATCCTCAGGGCAAATTGGAGCAAAATTTTTTTATGCAAAGTTTGCAAGACAATAACGGATTGAGGTCAATTACGGGGTCATTGCAGACGGTTGGAATAAAAAATAAAAAGAGTGAATGAAGATATTAGACCTTTTTACTTGTTATTCTCGATGCTTGTGTACCTTTGAATATTTAAGGTTTGGATGAATTTGACGTCCAATGTTTATTGGATTAATTAATTAATTTGCTTAAATTTACTTTCTATTATTATTTATTTAATTTAATTACTCTATATATCTTTTGAGTGGGATATATGAAAGAATATTCTACTTTTAAACTTTTGGTACTTGTTGATTTTTTGTGAAGAGTGGACGTGATTTTGGATGTGTGAAATTAAGGTTTCTGTTTTTAGTTTAATTTAAAAGTCATGCAATTCTAAGTGTGTTCCGATTTCAAAGTATATATGTTAATAATGTGTTCTCTTGGGTATAAGTGTGATTGTATTGTGTACTATAGATCATTTACAAATAAAATTTTTGTTAACTACATACAAATGTTTTAGATAATTTGTCCCAGGTAGTGTTAACTCTTGTTTAGAAGAAGATCACGGAAATGTTTTAGATAATTTGTCCCAGGTAGTGTTAGAAGAAGATCACGGATTGTTTTGCGGATTAGTAAAGCAATATGCTTCACACGACAATCTACTCCTATTCAATCTGTTCTGCAATTTGAAGATATAATGGTAACAATATTTCTAATAGCACAAATTACAATTTCCAACGTCCCACCCTGAATCCGACCCATTACCATTACTAAAAACCACCTTAGATGAGGCCTTAAACTCTCCAAGACTGATTCACATCTTGATATATATTTAATCTCTGTCTTAATGTTATTTTACATAATGATATAATATGATAAATAAATATAATATGATGATATATACCTGAATATTATTATTTAATTCTTATTATTATTTGGGTAAACTCCCCTTAAAGTTTCTGCCCTTCCATAAGCATTGGAACAATTTTCTCAACCTTTCATTGTAATAATTGTGTCTCCATTCTCCAATCCTTTAATAAACGTGAGCATGGTATTCTTAGTGGATCGAAAACATCCTTTGAGACATGATGTCGCGCCCATAGTTTTCAGATCTGACCTGTTCATTGACTCGAACAATACACTGAGTTACTAAAAAATCACTACTCTAACTGATGAGTTATTTTCAATTTACAAATCTAATTACAAAATATTTTTATAGTGAAATAAACTAGAAAAAGAATATAATTATTAGACAATATAGAAACTATGTAGTTTAGTGGTTTACTGGTTTACATGATATATTTAACAAATGTAAGAAGTCACAAGTTCAAATATTTGGAGCTTGAATTTTCAAAATATTTTAACAAAGTGGTAAAACCAGACATTGGCGAATGCACGGGGCTATCCTAGACCTGCGGGTAGAAATGGTAATTGGGCGGGTTTAGAGCGGGTATGCCTTCCCCCCGTCCCCGCTCAGTACCCGAGTATCGGGGTGGGGTGGGGTGGGGTGGGGTGGCGCGGGGCGGGGCGGCCAAAACCCCTCCCACCCCCGATAAGATTTCGGGGCGAAACCCGGATACTTAAAGGGGCGGATATTTGGGGCGGGTACTCTCGGGTGTCGGGTAATACCCATCCCATTGCCATTCCTACCTGTGGACGTTTGACCGGTTTTAACTAGGCCATTTGCTACTAGGTCCGAAGTTATTATGTAAAATGAGGCCAATACTAACGTACCTTTTGAAAAATACGTTTAAAACATAATTGGACATTTTTTTCTGTCGGGTTAATTACAATTAACAACCCTAACCTTTTAATTTTTATCGATTACATTTCTAACATTCAATTTGCTCTTTTTACGTCTTTAACATTTTAAAAGTGTTACACTTAACGTCCTTATGACGGAAACTGTTCATTTTTGTCATTAAAGTCGAGAGTATATTAGTAAAATACAAAAAAATTAATATTTTAATGTTTAAAAAAATGAAAAGAAAAAAAGAGAGGAGGGAGCCCTCCCCAAGGACTCCCCCCATTTTGGTTGCAAAAAAGGCAGTAGGCGCCCCTTTTTTTGGGCAGCCAAGAAGGGGGGAGTCTTTCTCCATTTGGCTGCAGAAATAGCAGTTGTTGCCATTTCGATAGTCAAACTGCTGTCGAAAATGGCATCACGTGCAGTCATTTCTAATAGCCCTCTCCCCCTTTTGGCTAATATTTCCAGCAGGCTAGGGGGTTCCCCCCTATTTTTTTTCCCTTTTTTTAAACATTAAAATATTAGTTTTTTTATATTTTAACAAAATACCCTTGACTTTAACTGTAAAAAATGGACGGTTTCCATCATATGGACGTTAAGTGTAATACTTTTAAAAAATTGGGGATGTAAAAATGAAAAATTAAAGGTTAGAGGCGTAATCAATAAAAAATTAAAAGATTAGTGACATTAAGTGTAATTAACCCTTTTTGAAATTACACATAACTTTATTAATTAAACGAGACACGATTGACGTGACATTTTATATTAAATGTGAATTTTTTTTTTGTGATTTTTTGGTAACAATTTAAAAAATAATGGGTTTATAACTAGATTTAAATTTTGTATAAGTGTTAATATTTGATTATATCATGTGGAGGTAATGATTAAAATGATTTGAGAGTTCATGTAACATAAAACATGTTGTTAAATGCGGCGTTACTATGTATCCAAAATTTAAAATTTAAATTGGTTAATAAATCTAATGTATTTTTAATTGATTGCCAAACATAGTGAAAATGTGACTTTTGTAACTTTTCAATTTAATGTGACTTTTTATATGAATCGTGATTTTTATATGACATTTTAATTAAATGTGACTCATGTGACTTTTTTTTTTTAGAAGAAGTTTATGGATTTTTTTAATTTATGACTCAAAATTGACTTTTAAATAAAACGTGACTTTATCTGTGTAAGAGATATTTTTAAATGTGACTTTTGTGATTTTTTAACTTCCATGTGTGATTTTTTTAATATTGATTTTTTTTAATGAAAATGTAACAAGAAATCTAACATCTCTAGACATGACAAAATTTTTATGTGTGACTTTTTAATTAAAAAGTTATATAAGTGTGAGTTATATAATATATATATATATAATGTAGTGATGAATATATTATATATGTGTGATGAAATTCTTACATGTAACTTTTTAATTAAAAAGCTACACAAGTGTGACTTATATATTTGCCTTTTTGATGGAAAAGTAATTACGAATGCAATATATGGATGCATGACTTTTGATTAAAAAATTATACAAATGTAACTTTTTTGTATGTTTGCATTTTTGATGAAATTGTAGCAACGAATTCAACATATTTATGTGACAAAATTTATGCATGTGATTTTTTAATTAAAAGTTACACAAATGTAGCTTTGTTTTATGATAAAAATGTAGTGATGATTGTGACATATCTAGATATGACCTTATAATTGAAAAGTTACACAATTGAGACTTTTTATATGTTTGATTTTTTTTAATGAAAATATATCCATAACTAAAACATATCTGTATATGAAAAAAATTCAATATGTGATTTTTTTTATTAAAAAGAAACATAAATTTTATTTATAAAAATTCAATATAAAAAAAGGCGTCAAACTACGACAATAATAATAATAATAATAATAATAAATACAATAAAACTACTAATAAATACAAAGTAGTGCATGAGAAAAATCAGCCCACCGTAATTTTTAGTGGATCAAATTCTTAAAGGAATAATAAGTTGGGGGGCGGTCTCACCGCATTTTTACGGTTTCCACCAGAAGAATCTTTAATGCATATTCTTTAGAACTGTTTTTCCTTTATTCTAGCGGTATTTATGTAAATACCCAAACCACATTTTTACGGTTTCCACTTCCACCAGAAGGATCTTTTATGCATATTCTTCAAAACTGTTTTTCCTTTATTCTAGCGGTATTTATGTAAATACCCCAAGTGAAGTAATTACATATTTACATAGCCCGGACCACCATCTTGTTCCCCAGGCCACGGTATTTGCAGCAATGGAACTCGACTTCTCATTTCCGTTAAATATTGCTTTTATGGACAAATCTACAATTTCGATTTGATAGAACTTACATGACATATTTTTGTCACGTAATGTAATAACATCTAAACAAGAAGAATACATTATGCAAGACAGTAGTAAAAACAGAAGATTTGTGTATTACAAATGAAATATTAGACACATAATTGTTGTACTAGTTAAAAATTGAGGACTCGTGAAGTAATTTTTACTTCTACTAAACGATATTCATGTAGAATCCCATATCAATCGGGCCGGCACTTCATATATTTTCCAAATATAGTTGGAAAGAATACGCGACATATATCAACTTGAATCATATTAATTCCTAAAAATAGCCCAACTATCCCTATATATACCTTCCAATACCACACTCTTTAAATCAACACAAGGCAGCAAATAAGTTACCACGAATTATTAGTATTATAAAAAAAGAAAAAAAGAAAAAAAATCCCCAACACCCTCAATAATGCTAGCGGTGGTTTCTCTTTTAAAGCTCCTTGGCTCCTCTAAAAGCGGTCGCCACCACCACAACCATGGAGATGCAAAAGAAGATTGCATGTGCCGCCGTTGTTGCCAAAAATGCCATGAGTGCCGCCATGGCCGATACCCCAGCCAAGGCTCCGGCCGTCACCCCCACTAGCGATGCCATTGCTGCCTTGCCTACAATTGGGTCCTTCATTGGGGCCTCCATCTGATCATTCTTTGCAGTTTAATTTCATGCTCTATACTAAATGTTGAAAATTTATTCAACTATATATATGGTAGGAAATGGCCGTCCCAATCTACCACCAGATATATGGTGAGATTATAGGATATCATTAGGACAACTGTGTGGGGCTTAAGGCTCACAGTATGTAGGTTTTCTCTAATAATCTCTTGCCACGTGTACATATAGCAGGATAATCCCGCCATACATGCGGTTGGGGATCATTTTCGTAGGAAATGGATTAAGATGTTTGATTTGGGTGCCCATAATTGATGTTTCCATCTTGATTTCTGCGTTTAATCTTTTTTCTCTTAATTTTCATTTTCTTCAATGTAATTTCTGTAATATAATAAAGAAAAAAATAAAAATTTGGATGGCATCATATTTATTGTTAATTTTTATTGTTACAAGAATTTATGGATATATTTATGTATTGGATTAAACAATTTTAATCGTTCCCGTAAAGAAAGACATATACAAGGAACGTTCATGTTATTTCTTGAGTTATGTTCAGATCATCAAATTTGAACAGGATAATTTTAACAAGTGAATTCCAAGGCTTCACAACTTTAGGAAATGAACTCATCATTTACAATTTGAGCAAACAAATCCATTCTTTGCCAAGGAATTGATTGATCCTCTTTATAAATAGAAGATAGAGATGATTGCATTGCAATTACTTGCGCTTCGGGATTGCACCAAGACACCTTAATTTTTGTACATAATGTATCGCAAAAATTATCTCACGTCAGGTTGCGAGAGATTATTGGAGAAACCTAAATGCTGTGGACCCCCTATATGTGAGAGTCTATACAATTGTTCCAATAATCTCCCGTCATGTGTGTATAGTAGGATAATCTTGCATACATATGACGGGAAATCATTACTGTAATATATTATATCCCTTGTAATTGAATTTATAATGTAGTATATCAATACTTTGAGCCGATTTGTTTTTTTTTTTTATTTTAAACCCCCGTAATGCTCAATTATCGTACCTAGGCTGAATGAAGCATGCATTCTTCTCCACTGGGGAAGCTCAGAGTTAGGCCTATGTAAAAAGACTAAGCCCGATAGGTCTGAACCCGCGAGTCATGCATGATCCGAGCTTTAAATTGAAAACATTGGATTTGGGCTTGAAACATAGGGCTCAAACGGTCTGTTCCCAGGCTTCGATGCCCGAACAAGCACGAAAAGCCTGAATAGTATGACCTAATATTATACCGTTTGCTTTCTAAGTTTAAATCTTTGTGCTAACACGTAATAATGAGAAAAAGTGAAAGAACTGTAAGCAGGGGACAATTTCTTGAAAGATAATCTCAAACAGAATGTTGTGTTTGTTTTTATAGATCAAATCATCTATCTTTGCATCTTATAAAAATAAGGGAAAAAAATGGTTATTTGAATGAAAAATTCTAGAGGGACATGAAAAGGGGACATTATTAGGTGATATTCTTATGTGGCACACTTGCATTGAATGATGAAAAAGTAGCCATGTAATAATCACCCAATGAATGTGTTCCACATTGGAATGTCACCTAATAATGTCTCCTTTTTATGTCCATCTAGAATTGCTCTATTTGAATAGTTGTAGTGTAGTTGCTACATAGTAATTGTGATTAATTTTGTGTTCCCTCTTGTATGACATAGATTTGCGGGGTTAAATGAAATGAAATGGTTGGATTGAAAAAAATAGGAGATAAGTGAGTAACTACACTGCATTTTTGAACATTGATTTTTTAACTGCAAAATATAGTAAGAAACACTCTTATGTTTTATCTATACATATGGGGTTGTTTCTTTCGTTTTTATATTTGAAAATAAACATTGATTTATCAAGTACATATAATATTTTTGGGAATTAAATGGATTTCTTTTCCATAAATTAGGCATTTAGAAACTTTTTTACAACCTTGAAAAAGTTTGAACCATTACCCAAACGTGGACCAAGAGTAAAACTAAATGGGCATTTACAAAGCATGAAATCAGACCGAATCAAAATCAATCAGTTTGGTCTTGGTCCTTTTAAAACCCGAATCCAAAACCTAAACACACACACCCCTATATAGAATGATCGACTCTTTAAACGAGTCTCAATTCTTAACTTATTTACAAGTTTTCTTTCTAAACCAAAACCATATTTTTAAGAACTAAAATGAAAGAGTGGATTTTAATTTACGCACACTTCCTAATAGTGTCCATGACACGACTGAAAAAAGCAGCCACATTCCTTGCATCTTCAATGCAATGGTGTGGTCTTGAGGTATTATGGGGAGAAAGATATAGGGAAGATAATAATTTTAATTGAAAATAAATATAAAGATGTACAAGGAATAAGAGAGAGAAAATCAAAAAATAAAAAGATGAGAAAAAGAAATTAAAAAATAATGATGAAATAGTAGTTGAAAATGTGTAGCTAGATGTGTGATTTTTAACTTGACACGAGACACCATTAAGAGAAAATGGGACAAAAAACCCACCAAGCCACAGCTCAGTTGGTGAAAAGGACGGGTGTAAGGTAGTCTCTGCTTTACTGGCATCCATAGTGTGGGGGGTTCGAATTCTTCTAAAAACATGGAGGAGAATTCCTTGTGGGCACTAGTGTACAAGCAACGCCCATTCCCTGCTCCACCGAAGCATATTCAGCAATTTACATCCTCCACTAAGACTCTAGATGCAGGGCGGTGTGGGCCTTCAAGATTGGGGTTCAACCTTTTGAAAATGGGATAAAAGTGAGTAAAGATGATTAAGTAATTAAAACATGGGTAATTTGTAGCAAAGCTCTCCTACCTTTGCATCAATTTGTAATTTTATCCCCAACATTTATATTTAGACCATGAGGTCCTCAATCTTTAAAAAATTGGCGTGATTCATCCAAATGTATAATGTTTTCATTAAAATTTTAGGCTCTATTTGGCAGCGAATAAAACCAATTACAACTAAATTCTAAATTCACATAATGTAAGAGTATAGAAAATTGACAGGTGTGTATAATAACAAAGAGTCACGTAAAATTTAATTTGAAATATTTTCTTAACGCAAACTGCTGCAGTGAGGTGGAGCTTGACAGATCAACACTTTCCCTTGACTAGTAGAGCAACATACTGACCCAATCGGTCCATCGTTTCCCTAAGCTGGCATAGGCCGAGCTAAGTAAAGGAGGAATCGCTGAGGATGGAAAAACTTGGTTTGAAGAACCACCGCTGAGGTTGAACATGCCTCATTCTCTCAGTTTGTCCCATACTGCCAAGAGATCGGCGGAACTCACCTCTCCTAAGCTAATCATTGGGTTGTTCCCCTAATGGGGATCATCTATCAAATCAATGTCAGTTTGGATCAGAATTATGCTACAACAAAGGGCATGTGTCATTCAATTACAAGGCCAAAAGTAACACGTGTAATATTCGGATCAGAGGCGTGTAACAATGTCAATCTAATTCTGTGGTCAGCATTTTCTACTAATCCTTGTACTAAAAAATCCCCATCTAGCCTCATCTGAAGGCTAATAAAAATTAGTGAAAGTAACTTGCATGATTGTGTCTTTTAAGTCTTCCTCCGGGCAAAGAGTTAACTTGTCTTCGAGCAAGAGTTCAATCCATCTCATATTTTCATACAAAAGAATCATTCTTGTCTTTGGATTCGCAATGCATCTCCGACATCTGACAAACACAAGTCTTATTTTTTTGTGTATATTCGTCACTTTTCTGCACTCATATATGACGTGAACTTAAAATTTAATTTTTATTAAAATATCAAACGATTTAATTGGTTGCTAAACATAGCCTAAGAATTTAATAAAAAAACTTTATACATTTGGATGAATTGCGACAACTTCCAAAAAACTTGATCGAGATTTAAAGGTTGGGGGACTAATGTGTGAATATATGCAAAGGTTGGGAACCATTGCTACAAATTACCCTTAAAATAGAAGGAAAACTAAAACAAAATAGGAAACATATGTGATTGATCAATTTTTTTTTTCCTTATATTTCTCTTTCTATCATGGACCTTTCGTGGATTGCCACATACCTCATGGGTATATAAAAAAATCTCCTGGTGCAATCTATACAAGTATGGTTCTCACATATTTTGTTATGTATTTTTGTGTTTGGGCTCATTTGATAAGAAAGTGAAAATGTAGACCCCACATATAAGTTCAATAAATAATTGAGGATCATATTTGCAAATTTCCCAAAAGCTTAGTACAATAGATGCGCTAGGGATTCCAGCAAAAGGAAGGTAATTTCATCCTCTGCTCAGAAAGCATGGCTTCAACGATCTCACGAAAGCTGACACCCAAAATCGTGAAGCGTTCCCTTTCATCAACTCCCTATTTCTCTACCACCCAACAATCTACCAAAAACCATTCTCTGAATTATGTTTTCAGCGGATCACGCACACAAAATCCCGTTTCCAGACGCCTAAATGACAGTAAAAAACCAAGTTCTCTTGGAAAAACCCCTTTAGACCCCAGAACCTACATGTTGATGACTAATCACGGTCAATTTTTAGGTGGATCATACGCTTATTTAAGCCCCAAATCCGTATCCCAGCCATTGTTCAAGTCGAAGAGCTTTATGGGTTTTCAGAGTTCAAAGTCTAGACGCGCGGTATTTGAAAAGATTAGATTTTTCTCTACCTCGAATGATCCATCATTATCGTCAGATGCATCCAAACCTAAAAAATCAAGCGAGTATCCTAGTCAAAATCCGGAATTCAAGCACCAGGAGATAACTGGACCCACAGTTGAGCGGGATTTATCGGCATTGGCCAATGAGACACGCGAAGTACTCGAAACAATGATGAAGACTATCTATAGCTTAAGCAAGGTTTTGGCTAGTTTGGGGCTTGCGCACCTCGGTTTAGGAGCTTGGACTTCTTATGTTATGCGAAATTCTCCAATTCCAGAGGTTTCCATACAGAGTCTTCTGGCATTTGGGCTGCCATTCTCAGTGGCATTCATGTTGAGGCGCTCATTGAAGCCCATGTACTTCTTTAAGAAAATGGAGGAGCAAGGTAGACTGCAAATTTTGACCCTTACCCTTCAGGTTGCCAAGAATTTGAACACCTTTTTTGTGCGTGTTCGCGGGGTTTCCTATTTGTGCATTGCCGGTACATCTCTTGGTATTATATTTGTTGTGCTGTCTGGATATGACAGATTTCAGCTATAAATGCTTTATGACATTTTGAGTTCGGATTCCTCGAAAGTTTGTTGTTTTATTGATTGATGATTGTGATAAGAATCGTTGTTTGCATTTGCACACTTCTCTAGTATCTCGGAAGCATTCTTTTGGAAGCAACTCTGCAGGAATGAGAACATACAGATAGTAGTCAGTGCAGTTCAGGTTTGAGAAAAACCTGTTATATTTATGTGCTCATAAATGCACTATTTTACTGCCAACTTTGACTGAGATTTTTAGTGAAGTATCTGCTCAAATATTTCACTTGATATGTCAGAGTTAAGGAATATTAGGATGCGTTGATCTCAACTAAGATCGTTATGTTGTTTGTTTTGTAGAATAAAATTCCAGTTTGGCACTCCAGGCGAATGGGGGATTGCCAAGTGGATATTGGGCCCCAATTTATTGTTTAAATTGGGACTCTGTACACACTTGTCTTATTTTTATTTACCTAGATTACCGAGTCTTCGGTAATCCTGGAGTATTGGAATTTTTTCTGTTTGGTTTGGTGCAACCTTAGGATTTCTTGTATGCAGATATATCAACCGCTGTAGGCTATGTGGTGGTCCTTCTGTTACCTTGACTTTGATATTAAACATCATGTCTATATTTTTTGAGATTGTGAAGTGGCATCAAAGTTTTTAGTTTTACTCACAAGTCCAGTTAGTATTTGACTAATCCAAATGTTGCGACATTATATTTTGGGTGGGGAGTCCAAACTGCTGTTTTGTGTGTGTGTGTGTGTGTTGGGAGGCAGGGGGAATCCCAACTGCTGACTGGTTGCTACATGCTAACCCTTGGGATGATCATTCCGTCCACAAGCTATGGTTTTCAATGAGAGATATCATTATATATAGCATTAGGGTTCTCTAGTATCTAGAAGCTGCTAAAATCTGTGTATGCCCATCAAGTTATCTAGGCGTACCAGAGATCAGGTTATGGTTACTATGCTTATTTATTATGTTCCACATTGAAGTCCTGGTTATTATGCGGACAGCGATATCCTTTTGAGATATCCGACTAGGGAGTATATCCATCTCTCTCTGTTAAGTTCAAGTTCCTTAATAAATAAGAATTAAGACTGGGTTTTAGAATACATAATCTGTACTATTCTGTTCCTGTAGCTTAATAAGTTTCTTCAAGATTTTGATGTAGTAGTTAGGAGATTAGATGGGATATATCCAGAGTAATATAACTATCTGGTCTTATTGGGTTGTCGGCAGAAGGGAGAAAGAAAGGAAAATTAAGCTTCGTCAGTAACTCAATGAGAGAACTGCAATAAAAAGGCAATTTGCTACTCATTTAAAGTGGCATACTGGCACCAGGTAACAGAGGCTTCCACATCCTTTGATTCGATGCCAGTTTTAGAAATCTTATCTATTATCATGCTTGCTTGTTAGTCTTTGTGCCTACCCATTTTGTGTCTCAAAAGTAACCCATTTTTTAAGCATTAAAGGATGGATCATTATTTTTAAGCCTTCAGTTGGGAGCTTATTTATCAGCATAAACACAAACATGATGTAAAACGTTCATAGCTTTTAGATAAGGAGATGAGAAATTTGACTGCCCTTAATGTCCCTTCAGTGAGTTGTGTTGGTGTCAAAAGTACCAAGTATTCATGTCCATGGTAGGATAATATGCAAAACAAGAAAGGGAACTTGTAGTCGTGCAAGCGGCAGCAGAATGCAACCTGACTTTGGCCAACAAGCAAAACTAGTAAGGGAAACTGTATGTGGGGTTCTTGTGTTTCATATTAGGTGCTATTTCTTAAATTCGAGGAATTGGTATGTGCGTATTCATCTTAGGCCCATCGGAGTGAGATGGCCTGGATAATAATTATTTGACAGGCAGCATAAATTTTGCTAAAACAATCTGCTATTGTTCCTTTGTGAACGGTAATTGACGCAATTTTACACCCCACTGTAAATTCGTTAGATTCCGCCAATTCCCTCATAATGAAATTGTACAGACCTTTCTCAATGCTTGGGCTGTTAACCCCCCCCCCCCCTGGCGGTGGGAGCACTTATCACCTAGCGGAGCGCCACTGTGTAATGCTTTTGGCACAATAGATATATATATATTTTTTTAATTCACAAGTACGGGACCCTGAGACCAAGCAGAAAGCAAGGTTTGTATATCCACAAACAGAAACAGAATGGCAAAAGCAATAAGCACAAACAGCTCCAACCGTGGGCATTATTTGGCTTGCAATCATTTCACAGCAACAAAAGAATTTGCATTTCTCCAAGAAATAAAATAACACCTCCGCTTCATTTTTAATTTTCTTCTTAATGATAGAAAATGATAGGAAACAAATACTGAAATGTTGATAGAACGTGTCTGCATTCTGTCTTATCTACAAATCACATCTTACTAGCAGTAAGTACCTTTTCTTAGACGACTACAAAATCCAATTAAAACGGCCCAAGTATTAACTCCACATATCAAAATAAAGCCGGTAGAAAGAAAGCGTCTTCAACTTCAATCGACTTGACCATTTGCCTCCATGCCTGCTGCTGGTCTCAAATCAACAAGAAATAGCCAGTTTTGTGACGATATATGATTTGAACCATCATAAGGAATTCAGATTTCCCTCCGTTGCTTGGGACTCCGAACTCTTCCGATATAATTTGCCATAGTTAAGCAATGCCAGAACTTCCATTTGTTTTAGGTTCAGTTCGGACATATGTCAGGCTTCGAGTTGTGGCTGATGGAACAGCACTATTTGCAGTTTGACCTTGTATCTCAGTTGCGGTGGACTGGGCATCTCGCTTCCACTGGAAACTCCTTGCACCAGGCTTGATTGCACCGCGAGCCCTGTATACATTCGGAATGCCTCTTGCAAAAGGAACTCTGCTAAATCGAGGAACCAGAAAGGGGGATGCTCGACTAATACGAGGCCACGTCATGACTGATGCAATTTCAGGTGGAGCAGAGCTTTTCCTCACTATCTGCATTTTATAAAAGAGGTGGATCAATTTCACGTGTATAACCAGTGAAAGCAGAAAAAGCTACATGTTAGGATGACTCATAAATCACGGAACTTGCTCTTTAGAACAGTTCTATAATATGAAATTCCATCTAGAAGATCACATGTACAGTACTTTTGCCACTAGTACAAATGGGCACAGGCTACCAATATGTGAATTCCTGCAGAAATGTCCAGGTGCAGGAATTCACAGATTGGTGAAATGTGTCCTATCTTAACAAACAACGGCTGTTAAATCTTTCAGAATAAGGGCCAACCCTTTCAATGGTTTTACACTACTACTACCACCCCCACCACCAACTACTTAAGAGCATCCACATCGGTGGTATTAAGTATAGTTATTAGTTAACTCCTCAAAAATATAATTACATTGGTGGTGTTAATAAAGTTGTTAAAAGAATCTATTTAACAAGTTAACTTTATTGTTAAAGTTAACAATAATTTTAACAATTCATGTGGCGAATCATATTTATTTTCTTTATTTTTTATATTGTTTATAGGTTGAATTAATTTAGTCAGTCATGACCCACTTTTAACTTAAAGTTGAATTATAATGGTTAGTATAACAATACCAATATGTTAGATGTCAATAGCTAACTTTAACATTCTTACATGGCACTTAACAATTGCTAAAACCTTACTTTATTGCTTATGTGGATAGATAAATCCACCAACACCAGTGTGGATGCTCTAATATTATATTTGCAAATATACAAACTACATTTCTACAATGTGTAAATTCAAAATAAAGTGATGCGTCTTCTAGAAATTGGACATAACATTCTTCAATAAAATACCTTCAAAATGCGGGACATAAATGAGGTGCCATCCAAACTTAAAGCAAGTTTGGCTGATTCTTTCTTTGTGAACTCTATATAAGCTGACCTGCGGAGGTAATAATATTTCAGCATGAGCTTTCAAGCAGAGCAGAGACCTTAGAGTGGAAAATAATTCTTTTAATGCATCTCACCCTTTTGGTTGCCCAGTAGCTGGATCAGTCAAAATAATCACTTTTAGTACTTCTCCACATTTATTGAAGTGCCGCGAAAGGCTATCCTTAGTGGCAGCAAAATGAACCTAATACATGTTAACTTAATCATTATCAGTACGAAAGAGGGGGGCGACGGAGGTATCAAGTCCATCAGGTTGAAGCTATAGAATCAGGGTATGAGAAAGTACATTACTAACAAAGATGGTCCGAGAATCAGCATCTTCCCAGGATGCAACAGTACAATTTACACCTGGATATAAGAAAGGATGCAGCATATAAGAATATTACCAAGGACATATGCTCGACATGAAAATAAACAAATTGGTAGAGTATCTTCTCGTAGAACATGTCAAAAAGCAATAACAGAAACAAAGTCAGCAATTAACCCCGTGATGTCATGTTAGCATAAGATGGATACATTCCCAATTACTCCTATGATGATGCGTAAAAACAATGCAAAAAGGAAAAGAAAAAAAATGCGACGAGATATAAGAAAATATAAGCGGAACTTCACCAGGTGATGATGTCTGACTTTTCAGGGATTCCTTTTGCAGATATGTGTCAGATTTCATCTAGAAAAAAGAAATGCAAGAAACAGGTGAGCAATAAGCAGTATTCATGTGATCTACAAAGCATTCAAATTATGAAAATAGCAGATCCAAAGGGATGCACAACTCGCACAATATCTTACATTTCCATTCGCAAATAATTTATTGTTCTCCTTCATCAACTCCATCTGTCCTCCAGAATTAATAGCCACTGTACCGCTCTCTTTTGTTAATTTCTGGTTATCAACCTCCAAAACATTCGTTACCTCCTGACGGTTAGCAGGCTTCCAGAGATTCACTTTAACAGATGAACTAACAACTTTATGTGCTGGAGTAGAAAGTCTACCCACTATGTTATCAGCAGCAGCATCACGGCGAAGAATTATAGAGGGATCAGCCCTGTTTCCACCCGAAAAATCTGGTAGAGATATATCCATGGTCTCATCATCATCATCAGAAGAACCGACACCATTATGTGCCATATCAGAAGCAACAACTCTCTCACTTTGCAAGGACAATTCATCTCCTTCATACTGTCTGCAGAAATCATTTCTCTCAGGATAAGCTGAATGATCATCGTGCCTTGTATCGCTAAAATCACCACCTTCATTTGCAGAAGCAACTTCTCTATAATCTTCTGCGTGGTCTGGGGCACTCAAAACATCACTAGCACGACCAAGCCTATCGAACACATTTCCCGAGGATCTAACTCTGCTAACATCTTTCGCTGCTTCGGCAACAGCTTTAATAGCAGCAGACATGGCAGTACGCACACCTGCTTTAGATCGAACTCTCTGAGGGCCTGCTTCAAGAGACGACTCCCCTGTGGATGTAGAAACAACTGACCGGAGGCGTTTAAGGGACGGCTCAGTTGTTGAATTGAATGGCCTAATAGAAGTAGCGACAGCATCTCTTACTGCAAATTGCAATAGCCTCCGTGGCGCATCTTTGGATGCCTGTGAAACATCCTCCTACCAAATTGAACCGAAGACAAGAAAAACAATTAATGGACTAATTATTTTGAAAATACCACAAACAAAAAGAATGAAGACAATAGCATTCTTAAGAACCGAATAGCTCAGTTTCCCACGGAAAAGAACAGTCTCATTTTAGCATCAGCCAAAAGCAAATAACTTTGGGGCAAGGACTCCCAAGGAATTCTTAAGAAAATTTTATGATATGATGAAGCAGATGCCCAGGTAATAGTGCCTTTGGCGGTATAAAATTACAGAGTATATATAGAGGCAAGACACAAAGTGCAGTGTCACAAATTGAAAATGAAATCCCCAAAAAAGAAAAGAAATAAGGACAATAGAACCAGCTCCCCGCCATTCGTTAGTCAACACGGACATGAACACATTTTCCAGCAATCTAGGACATTTCAATTAAAATCATCTACCATTAGTTTGAGAATTGCCAATCAATTTCATAAGACTAAACATCCTTTCATTGTTTACCACCTTTTCTTTTCCATGGCAGATTTGTCTTCCAATTGATATTGTATAATTAGAGCTACTTCTTCACAAAAACAAGCATAGATGCAAATGCCAATAGGCATAGTTTATCAACTAAAAAAATCACTGGAGGCTGATGATGGTTCCTGCACATGATCCAATTGTCCTGTGTTTCATCTTCTTTCACCCCTTTAATGCTTCAACCATGATTTAGCGCAAGTTTTGCCCTTCTCCTCTTCTTTTTTTACCTTTTAGAGTGATCGCTTCTATTCTTCGATGCTTCCACAAGTCAATGTTGACGGACTTGTCAGAGCATGCCTAGTTCTAGGTTTACCACCTCCTCTTCCTTTCCAGATCGGAAGAGCACACGTCTGCCAATTGGTAATGTATAATTAGAGCTACTTTTTCACAAAAACAAATATACATGCAACGCCAATAACATGGTTTAGCAACTAAAACATCACAGGCGGTTGATCATAGTTCCTGCTAATGGACCAATTATACTGTTTTGCGTCTTCTTTATTCCCTTCTCTGCCTTCAATCTAGATTTGGCACAAGTCATGCATGTTTCCTTTTCCTTTTTCCTCCCTGAGAGTGATCTCTCATATTCTTCCACGCTTCCGCAATTTAAGGTCGGAGCATGTCTAATTCTGTGTACAATATGTGTTGAAACCTACATGACAGCTCCAGAAACGTGCCGGTGCTATGCAAAATTACAGTTTTTCATGGCGTTGGCATTTACAAACATGTGACACTACTTAAATCATCATAATTCTCTAATAGTATACAAGAGATTCCAGCCTAAAATTCAGAAACTGGTTGATTGGATATGATATATCCAACTCACACACCATGACCTTGCTTCCAGGACATCCACTTCCAAGAACTGTTAGTAATTCATCAGAAAGCAAGAGCCATTACGATTTCTTCTTAGAACAATCACGAAGAATAGAATTTTGCCGTATCATTTCCACAATAAACTTTGGACCCACCTCCCAGAAGAGAAACTGCTATAACCAGACACAACTAGCACGACACACATCAAAGTCCTGGGATCTTTATCTTTTAAAACTGATGGCAAGCTGAATCCAGAAGCAAAATCTCTTTTCTCAGTGGTTCCAATTTTCAAGTGCTCTTTCAATTTCTACACGAGTTGCATAGCTCTGAAGTTCTCTGATTCTTAATGCTGATACCGGTGAACTTTCAGCATAAGAAATCTTGTTGCTATGTCATGTAAGTATTATTTCAGTCCTATTTAGGCTTCAACTGAGAAATGGAAATTTTCTTCAAACAGTTTGACGTAATTTTCTTCTAGTAAATAAACTGAAGGAAAAGAAATACAAATATTTAAATTGTTGCAGTAAAATTCCTTCCATGTTCTTTAATTACCCAACATTATCCTGTCAAACCCGATAGGCTTCATTTGAAAATAGTTCCTTCAACACCATTCCTGGAACAAAATAATTATTGCCTAGTGCTGTTAACAAACCACCCAAGCCAAAGCTGATATAAAAATTAATAAATGGAGCCACCCAGAGTAGACACATTGTTGCTTATCTGTAGTTTCAGAATTTCCAGCTCAACTTATCAACTTAAGATGGATTAGCACGAATGTTATGCTTTAACTCTTATTTCCAAAATATCGAAAGAGTGTCTAACAAACCATTTTTTGAGTTGGGGGGAGTCACCTTTTTCAGCTCTCTCTCCTCATGACGTCTTCGTTTTTTCTGAATTATCAGCCGTGGAGAAAGCGATCGTTCCATCTGGTGAGTTTCTCGTTTAGATTCATCATTAGCATTGACATTGGTCACCACCGAGCTTTTAAGCGGGGGGATTTGATCATCATCCCTCAGCCTCTTCCACTCCCGATTATGACGGCTTCTAGGTGTTTTACTAGAATTTTCATTCTCATCTGCAGACTTGGTCGTATGCAAATCATTTATTCCAGCCTGCTCTCCAATTTTGGATTTAATCTTGGGGACAATATTTGTATGAGCTTCCCGCAATTGAACATGTAGATCACGATTTGATCCCAAATGATCCCACAGCCTACATAAAACCAGAAACTGTTATGAGAAAATCTTTACCGGCCTATGCAAATTATTTTTGTAATGGATGTAGCCTCACCAAGATACAAAAGAGTCACTGTCATCTCCCAAAAATACATTCAACTCGTTCTTTGCTTCATCCTTACGCCTCCCATTTTTCAGCAAGACTATAACATACTCCTACAAGCACATCAAGCAAATTAATGAATATGTGGTAGTCATAAAGACTTTCTGAAATTCAATATTGATAAAAGGATTTGTCAACATTTTCTATGAAATACAAAGCTATTCCACAAACCAAAAACATTGGGGGTCAAAAGATAAGTAAACACAAATGAAGTCAGCAGACTAAAATTAGAAGGGGAGATGAGAATACAATTGCACGACGCTCTTCCGATCTGTACAAACAAAAACAAAAAATGCATTAAAAAGATTCACATAACCTCAATTCATATTGTGAAAACCCAAGCAGCAGTCAATCACAAATGCTAAAGTGAAAAGGGGGGAGGCTGAGAAAGTGCAAGACATTGCAACTTCAAAGGCATACATTATATAGCTAAGAAAAGTACAAGATGAATAGACAGATAGAAGCCTGTCAAAAGCATTATAAGTTTAGGATACCATCTATTCCATGTTCAAGAGCACACGGGCAGAACCCACTATAGAAAAAGTTGATGGTAATTAAGGGCATTGTTGTATCTCTATGCACAATATTGTTCCGGAATCAGCTATGTGTAAGGAAGTAGTTATAAATCTGCACCAGAATGATTAGTAATGACATCTCTGCTTTGTAACTACCAATCTCAAATTAGGTTGAACAAAAAGCATACACTTACATTTTCCAGTTATTGAATTTAACATTTCTTCCCTCAAAGCATATTACCACTCCACTAAATAGATAGTTCGTTTGGATAATTTTTAGATGAACCATATATGCTTTTAAATTTAGATACATACTAGCCATTGCTCAAACTAAAAATAACTAAGGTGAGTGCAGGCCATTAGACTTTACAGTATAATAAATCGCAGTCAATGACAAATGTATTTGAGCAATTCACAAAACTCTGACACAGAAACAACAAAATATCCAGTAGAGCCCATACCACAAGAGTATCGTCAGTATAATCACCCATAAAGTCCTTAAGCTTCTCCTTGACTTGATCACGAAGCTTTGCGACTCCTTCGCTCGTAAAATTAAGCCTAAAAGTCTGATCATCTCCTTCCATTTCAACAGACAATATCCAGGAAAAATGATTCCCAAAACCCTAACTAACTCTCGTCCTTGATAATTCGAACCCTTAAATCCCAAGCCTCTATCGAGAAAAACGATAGACTTTTCCCGACATCAAAGGAAAGCAAAATAAAACTGAAATATTCGATCACCTCCCACTATTTCTAACCGCAATATATCCGCAATAAATGGTATCCCAAACCCTAATTAAATTTTCACCTATTAGTAATAACTTAAACCTTTTATTCTCAACCCTCTATTGATTAATTAATACGATTCAATTCGCCGCACACACAAGGAAAAAAAGAAACGAATGGAGACTGGTGAAGATTTATATGCATCAGCAGATGTAAATAGTGAAGTCGCTTGACAAATTAGGATTTCTTCTTAAAACAGGCGGAATTCGTGATTTTCCAATCTGGGGGAAATTTGTGAATTCCAGCCGGGGAGAGAACCCGTTGGTTGTTTTGTGTGTGTGTGTGTGTGTGTTTTTTGGTTTGGGGGGAAGGGGGCGGGTGTTTGAGAAGGGCTTATTCTCTCTAGCGAAGGAAGAGGAGGGGGTTGTGTTATGAACTGATGGTATATCAATTTGGAACCATGCGTCACCCTCGATAGTCTATTTACGGTTTACAGGCTGTGCGTCACGATGGGTAAAATGAGAACTTACACAGAAGTCCCTGAGTTTAGTAAATGCAGAAAAGACTCAGTAATTATTTTAACACTAGAGCATTGACACACCTAGTAATCTTATTATTATCACTAACTATTTTACCCGTGTACGGAGACAATAATAACAGTTAATATACTAGTATACCACATCTTCACAGTGGGCCGACCCTAGGGGTCGATTAAATGATATAAATAAGATATGTTCTAATTAGATAAAAATTAATTTATTTCAATTATTTAGTTAAAATCAGTCCTATTATCTTGAACTGTTAGTTTTTCCAGTTCGATGTCCAGATCGATTTTCTGAACAATTGTGAATATTGAAATTAATCTGGAAAAAAATTTGACAGTGTGAGATAAATATTGATAAGGTTCACATGTTCACAATAAACTTTTTTTTAATATGATCCATTAAAATTTTTAACTTACTGGAAACTCAAGCCCATAAACTAATGACCTACTATCGACCATTCTCCTTGTAATTCAATATAAGTATACATTCTCAATTCTTTTCATTAAGTAATTAATGTGAGATTCTTTTTCTAAGCGCAAAGACATACTTTTGAAGGCCTTTAAACTATAATAATATTTGATCATTTATGTGTATAAAGAAAAACAATAGAGGTGTTACTCATAATACGATATCTTTTATTATTGAAGATAAAAAAAATTGTTTAAAAAATCTAAGGAGAACATTGAAGAAAATTTGTGAATATTAGAACCAATCCAAATGTGTGAGATAAAAACGGAAACGATTTACGGGTTCAAGATAAACCTTTTTTCAATAATGATCTATTAAAATTTTGAGTTTTTTTTAAGCTTAAAACTCATAAACTAAGGCCCTGACGTGCATAAACCTTCTCCAAGTAGCTTAATATAGACATACATTCTAAATTCTTTTCACTAAACAATCAACATGGGATTCTAGAGGTGAATAAATAAACCGCCAAACCGAAATACCGAACCAATACGCTAAAGTAGTTTGGATTGGTTTGGTTTAAAAATTAAAATGGTTTGGTATAGTTTTAAAAGTTCACAAACCGTTCTAAATGGTTTGGTTTAGGTTTTGACGTTTGAAAAACCGTTTAAACCAAACCAAACCGCTTTTTATATATTTCAAATTAAATGAGTGATTTTGACATTTCAATAGACAAAATTGGGATGATTTTAGTATTTCTATGGAAAATTTTAGTGAGAAATTATAACAAGCTAATTAAACATATTTTTTGGAGTATTTCAAACCAAATATCTCTTCAATAAGCAAATTTTAGCAATTTCTTATCTTAATAACATAAGTTACATGGCATTAGTATTTTAATAAAATTTAGTATTCTTTTTAGCTTGAAGTTGTTTTTTTTTTTGGCTTGAAGTTGTTATTAGCATTCAAAACACATACTAGTGTAATCAAAGATTTATATTTATAAATTTATCATATTCAAATATATTCTCATTGTATCAATAGATATATGACACATGCTTACCGTTTCAGGTGCTTTTGTTGGGAAAGATTTGAATGAGAAAAATTGGCTGAATCAAAACAAGGTTTTACTTTCTATTTTTTTTGTTTAAAAAAAAAAAAAGCAAACCGTGGTTTAAAACTGAACCAAACCGAAAAATTAGATTTGGTTTGGTTTAAAAAATGAAATGATTTGGTTTGGTTTACAATTTTTGCAAACCGTATCCAGTGGTTTGGTTTGAAATTAAATCAAAACCTTCCCAAACAGAACCGTGTTCAACCGTATGAGATTCCTTTTCTATGCCAAAAGTCATATTTTTAATGACTTTTAAAAAAGAAATAAAATTTCAACATTTTTTTAAATAGTAAAGATAAAAAAAAAACTATATAATCAAATATTCTTTTTCCACAGGATTTTAAGTAAAAATTAATTAATTTCAATTATTTATTATTTAATTAAAATCGGTCTAATGACCTTGAGCCGTTAACTTTTTCGATTCAATGACCAGTCTAATTTTCTGAACATTTACGAATCAATCCAGAAAATAATTGAAGGGTGTGAGATAAAGACGGATACGATTAACAATATACATTTTCTCAATAATAATCTATTAAAATTTTGAACTTTTTAAAAGTTTAAAACCTATAAACTAAGACCCTATTATACATAACATTTCTCCAAATTGCTTAATATAGGCATAAATATTCAACTATTTTCACTAAATAACCAATGTGAGATTCTCTTTATATGTCTAAAGTCATATTTTCAATGGCCTTTTAAAAATGAATAAAATTTCAGCTTTTTTTTTAAATGATTAAGATCAAAAAATTATAAAATATAATGTTCATTTTTCACATTATTTTAGATAAAAATTAATTTATTTCAATTACTTAATTAAAATCAGTCCGATGACCTTGAACAATTAACTTTTTTGGATTGATTTTCTAAATATTTGTTAATACTGGAATCAATCTAGAAAACAATCGACAGTGTGAGATAAAGATGAATACAGTTCACAATAAACTTTTTTCCAATAATGATCCATTAAAATTTTAAACTTTTTAGAAACTCAAGGCCCATAAACTAAGGTCCTATTATGAACTTTCTCCGAATAGCTTAATATAGGTATGCATTCTCAATTCTTTTCACTAAATAACCAATGCGGGATTCCCTCTCTATGCTCAAAGTCATATTTTCAATGGCTCTTTAGAATTTCAATATTATTTTAAGCAAAAATTAATTTCGTTTTCAATTATTTAATTAAAATCTATGCAATGACCCTGAACTGTTAACTTTTCTGATTCGATAACATGTCTAATTTTTTGAATATTGCCAAATATTGAAACCTATCTGAAAGCTATCCGACAGTGTGAGATAAATTGGAACAAAAAATTAAAAAAATTGATTGAAAATAAAATTACTCAAGATAAAGGGTGAAAAGTTTAAATATAGAATCAGAGAGATTTGAGAAAGTTGGATGAGTTCTATTATAGGAATGAATGAAAATGTAAATAAATAAAGAGCGATATTTTTAGATAAAATGAAATATGATTGGATAATTGAAATTAAAAATTAGAAAATGTAGTGATAATAATAAGCTAAAACAAATATACCTATAAATAATATAAAAAACAGAAATTAAAGATGAAAAAAAGAATCTATAAATCGATAATAAATTAAAAATGTAAATAAAATTAAAAAGTAAAATGGAAATTAATGACTGAGATTAATAGATTAAACCAACAACCAAAAGTAGATGCTAAAATGGTATAAATAATAAATAAAACCGCTGGAATGGATGGACATGATCTAGTGTGACGAATCAACAGCCAAAAGGAGATGTTAAAAATAGTATAAATAATAAATAAAATCGAAAAAAATAATTGTTTAGTGTATATAAATTAGAAAAAAATAAATTAACTAAACAACTAATAAAATGAAGGAACAAGATTGAAGGATGAAACGAATGACCAATACCTGATTTAGTAAGTGAAAATGAGCAGTGAAATAAAAATAGTAATGATATTAGCATTGTGTATATATATAATAATATATATAATAATATAATTTAATATATATATACACACACACATATAGATTAGTCTATGTACGTTTTACAGGCTGTGCGTCACAATGGGTTAAATGGGAATTTACAGATAAGTCCCCAAGTTTAAAGTAAATTGAGAAAAAACTCGTAACTATTTTAACACTAGAGCATTGACACCCCTATTATTATTATTGTTATTGTTATTGTCGTTGTTGTTGTTATTTTGGAAAGCCTCTAATTATCTTTTTAAGTTGCAAGATAGATTCTCTCTGTCCAGTTTCACCAATTATCCTCTAGTAATGAAGTCAAAATTATATTTTACTTATATATATATATATTCTTTTGTTGTTATTATATATACTAGTTGTACACCCGTGTGTTGCATAGAATAGAATAATTAGTAAAAAAATGAGTGGATATTTGAAAAATGAAATAATTAAATTTTTAAAATTATGCTCAAGATGCAAACCAAAAAAAAAAGAATTATATGTTTCCCTTTTCACTACTCTAAAGTCAACCTTGTCTAAGTATTTTTTACTATCCATGTAGAACAAAGCTCTTCGAGTGCGGAACACTGTTGAGATGAAACAACTTTACAAGGAAAATAATAAAGGGGAAAAAGGATTAGTACATAGTGTTTAATGCATAATCCAAAATTATTGACATGTAAAATTTGTAATTTGTAATTTGTAATCAACCTCAAGGAACTTTCTTCTTCCAAAATTTCAAAATTGTAATGCCAAAGACACAGATATAATTAGCATATGAAGAGCAAGAGCAAACGAGTATCCCATCCATCTACATCAAAATCCATGTAACTATGTAAGAATGACTGTACCGCTGCAAAATAAGTGTAAAAAAAAACTCATAAGATTTTACAATATATATGGTAATGCACCTATTTTAGTGAAACAAATACAAAATCCTAATCGACCATAAGTTATTAATAGCAGCTCTCAACTCTTAACAAAGACAAAATTGTAATAAATCATAAGTCATTAAGCAGCCTGCAACGACGTCTTGTTTTGCCCAATAGAAACATCTGTAATGTTGTAAACCTTGTCTAATTCAAGCTTGTGAGCAAAATTCTTCACCAACGGTTGCTTTATATGTTCATTAATCCTTGTTTGATGCAAAGAAGAATTAACATATACTAAGTTAAAATATTAAAATGACGTCACAACCAACTAAAAAAAAAGTATTCTTACTTCACCATCCATGAAAAACAAGTCAACATTCCCATAAGTTGGCACGTTCCATTTTCTTATGACTCAAACATCAATTACCCAACTTGATTTCATGGGGTTAATATCCTTATACAAAATCACAGACGGAACTTTGTTTTGGACTTGGTTTTGGACGACAACTTTTTTCATCTTTTGCATGACGACTATAAGTCAAGAAACAAAGTTTTGCAATGGCTGAAGAGCTAAACTCATTATATACTTGTTTTGTGAGGTAAAATGGTTGAGGTGTCTTGGCACTGTCTGCTTATTTATAGAGCTAGAGTTTCATTAATCTAGGAATGTGGATGATGTTGAGAAGTAAAATAAGTGAAGAGATAAATGTGGCAATTGGTGAAGAGATAGAGAAAAATTTTTTTGCAACTCTTTTTGTGAAGATAAATTTGATTAATTTGGAATTATTATAAATAAATAATTGTTTCATTACTTTTATTATTTTCTTCTTGGAATTACGTGCTAAGTCCAGCAGGTCGACGCTCGAGAGGGATATATATTTCACATTATTATTATTACTAAAGGAGGATATTGGAGTGCATGATTGAAAATTATTAATGACATAATTGACTATATATAACGCTAAAATTAAATATAAAAACATGTTTAAGATTAATGTTTAATTTGGAGCATAAATGAGAATTATGTTTATAATATTATTTAAGGTTAATATAAAATAAAAATGATGTATTTCAAGTTCTCTGGTGAAGATAACATTACTTATTTTTAGAGATATAATAATTTGATTAGTTTGAAAATCAGTATGATGATGATAAGGGAAATAAGTGAAACGATAAAGTTTTGGGAAAATACATATAAAAAATGTAAATTAATATGGATGATGTCGATAAATGAAACAAGTGAAGAGATAAGTGTTACAATTGGTGAAGAGATGGAGAAAAAATCTTTTATAACTACTTTTGTGAAGATAAATTTGATTAATTTGGAATTATTTTAAATAAATAATTGTTTCACGTATATTTTATTTTCTTCTTGGAATTACGGGCTGAGTCAAGTAGATTGACGTTCGAAAAGGGCTATATATTTCATATTATTAATTATTAATGACATAAATGACTATATATAACGCTAAAATTAAATATAATCTACTTGCTATTTTGTATATATTATTTATGATTCTTATAAAATAAAAGGATATATCTAAAGTTTTCTGGTGAAGATAAAGTTAGTTAATTTTAGAGATATAATTATGATGATAAGAGAAATAAGTAAAGAGATAAATCATGATTATCATTATAAAAAAATAAAAGCATGTACAAGATTAATGTTTAATTTGGAGCTTAAATGGGAATTATAAATATATTATTATTTATAGTTAATATAAAATAAAATGATATACATGTACGATAACACTTACACATCTCTAATGATATATTTCATATTATTATTATTTATAAACAATATATATAATGTAAATTATGATTATTTTGATTATTATTGTTGTTATTATTATTAAATAAAAGAATCTATATATCTATATATCTATATATCCTTAAAACAAGAGTAGTTGTACCAATAGGTACCGCTATTTTCCCGCTTTTTCTTGCGGTTTCTAAAGGTACTGTTACTATTGTGGTATACATTATTTTAATAATTCTTTTAATTAATTTTCCTTTATTTCTTTCTTAGTTTGTTTCCATTTTATTTCAATGTTTCCCTGTTTTCCCTTCTAACCATGTTTGGTAGGAGATTGATTCAAGTTTTTTTTAATTATAGCTTGTTTTATTTTATTTTATCTTTTTTTTCCTATTTTTATCATTCTTCTTTTCCTCAACCAACCTTGCACTTAATAGGTACTCAAATCCCCTATCCTAATTCACTCCAATTTCTTCCATCTTATCTTCAATCAGATTTAAAATACTTCAAATCTCCAGGAATTATGTCTCATATATGCAAACAGTTTGTTAAGCTTTGATGAACGAGACGTGAAGTTGATCAAGTGGAACATATTCAAAAGAAGCTCAAAGTCTTGCCTCTTTGGGGATTCAGAAAGTGGAAAGTTCCTATTGGCTATACCACGGAAAAATGTATCCAATCATAAACATGAAAATATTACTCCTGAGCTTAGAGTTGCGCCGAATGGAACCAATAATGACAATGATCTATAATGATATCGTTGGATGTCACTGTGTGAGGGGTTATCTCTGGCGACGGCGAATCCCTGAGGAAAAAAATAATTGTGGTATTGTAATGGCGTGGAGTTTTTTCTTCACTTCGTTACATTTTGGAACTTTTTTTTTGGTTAATGATAATCTTTAATTTTTTTTATCATAAGAGGAAGGTAAGTTGAATCAGTATCTATACTATTAAAATTGCGCGTCGAAAATAATTTTTTCTTCTGATATTTTATTTATATATATAATTGACGAGTTAGGAAATCATGAATCCATGGTTGGTTTTACTTATGGATGCTCTTAGATTTTTTTTATTAGTGAGTAATAAATAGTTATGGTCAAAATGGACTTTTGGTTCAAAGTGTCGAGATAATAAGATTTAATATAGACTCAGAGAATTTTTACAACTAATTTGAATTGGGCACCATTTGGTGTTGAAATGGAATATACAAATCAAGATGCACTATTAGTTTTTCGCTGCAGAAATTTTTTGCGAGTTTGCTCGATTTTTATTCCTTTAATCATTATTGTAATACATGTGTTGAACGTTTTTGGGTTATATTGTTGGCTCTCTTGAAAAGAGTTAGTTTTATTTTCTTTTTTGTATATTTGAACTGGGCACCATTTGGTGTTGAAATGAAATATACAAATCAAGTGGCTCTCTTAATTTTTCACTGTAGAAATTTTTTGCGAGTTTGCTCGATTTTTATTCTTTTAATCGTTACTGTAATACATGTGTTGAAAGTTTTTGTGTTGTATTGTTGGCTCTCCTAATAAGAGTTAGTTTTATTTTCACTTTTTGTCTATTTTATTCGGATAGATGAAAAGTATGGGAGGTAGATTAGTGAAATTTGTTGGTTTTTTCAATAAATTTATTTATTTTCGGTGCATCGCACGGTGTTAAGCTAGTATATATAAGTAAGATAGTAGTTTTGGCTGAAAAATTTGCTTATAGCTACTATCATACTTTAATATATATAAGATTATATAATGTAATATCTTGTCTTTTTCTCCTTTAATTATTTACGAAATTGTGGGCTAAATTTTTAGAAAATTCTAAAATCAATAATATATTGGAAATTAAGTTGCGCACATATGGAAGAAAGTATCTATACATTCTACTATATAATTTCAGTAATTTGGCCTATGTAAATTAAGTGAACCACTTAAACTCAGTCTATTGTGAGCTCTAACCAATTAAATAAGACATAATATAAATATCTGGAGATGTTGCTAGCTTTTAAGCTTTCATAAGACAAGTGTGCTAAGCGTCTGTGTGCTCTTCACTTGCTTTCAATGCATTGGACACTTGGCCATCTAAGAAACCAACATTCTATTGTCTTGATTGCTTTAAGTAGTACTCAAATTTGGCATTATTAAGTAGACCTGGGCGTCGGATAGGGAGGGCCAGTTTTGGGCGGGACCCGAGCCTAACCCGACTTGTAGCCAGTTTGCAGATTTACAAAATCTGGGCCGGTCAACCTGACCCAACCCGACCCACAACGGGTCGGCTTGCGTCAGGTCGAGTTACGGGTTGGAATCTTTTTTTTGAAAGATTAAATTTGGGCCAAATTTAAAGCCCAAAAGAAAAAAAATGAAGCTTAAATTTGGGCCAACTTTTAAAGCCCAAACAGAAAGCAGAAAACCTATTCCTAAACTAACGTGAAGTTTGAAGCAGCAGCCAAAGTGAAAGATATTCAGTAGCTAGAAGTCTGAAGTAAAAAAACCTAAACTATACACCTCTCTCTCTCTCTCTCTCGACATAGGCTGCCGAAAGGGAATATTAGCCCATTCTTATTGGCAGCAGAGGCCGCGTTGGCAGCAATAGTAGTAGCCCTTAACAGCGGAGGAGTAGCAGCGATGGAACATCAACAACAGAGCAGCGGCGGCGGAGTAGCAGTAACGGCGGAGCAGTAGCAGAAAGGAAAGAATTTAGGGTTTCAATTTGACTGTGCCAAGCCCAAATCTGATTCTGATTTTTGAATTGGAGAATGTGGTATTTTGATAATGTTGTCAATTGGAAGATATGGTATCTTGATAATATGATTAAAGTAACTGGATATAAACACGATGTTTAAAAAAATAAAATTAATTTAACCGGTTTTAATCAAACCGGGTCTTTCTGGGTTTGGCCCGAGAATTGAACCAGAATAACTCGGTTCGGCTTTCTACAAACTGCAAACTAGACCGTTGATGCCAAAAACCATTCGGGCCAGTTCGGTTTATCGGTCTGTCAGTTTTCATGTCGACCCATACTATCAAGGCATAAACCAGCTGAAGACCGTGTGCCTTTTTCCATAAAGATATCTATTGTCTTGTTCTTCTTTAAAGATAATACTTTAAGCCATTAAAATATAAAAAGTACCTTTATACTATCTGAAAATTCTAGAAAAGGCTGTAAGATCTGAGTTTTAATCCAATAGCAAAGAAGAGAAGCAAATGTAAGGGATTCGAGCCCTATTAATGGCCGATTTTGTGATATTGGCATTCTGTCGAGGTATATATACCTCCAAGAGACTGTCAAAATTCAAGATCTTGATGCCAGGGACAGGGCCCATTAAGGCCGAGTGCGGTCCATAGACTGAGCTCAGCTCCTGAGCGGTCCACTTAAACTTGGGCCAAAAAAAGTTTAATTGTTTAAAAAAATTTTCTGGCCTAAGAAAATAGTTAAACCAACAAAGATTCTTTAAGCCCAAAACAAATATAACATCTCGATTCATTCTCCAGCCTAAATGCCAAACACAATAGAGAAATTAGAAAACAGACATTTGGTTCTGCTGCTACTGCCATTCGGTGTCGGCTTCTACTTCTCGGTTCTTCCACTTCAACTTTAAGTTCAAGTGTTTGAAAACTTCATTCTGGCGACTTGAAGGGCAGCAACCAGCTGAAAGTGAGTTTCTATTTCACTTGAAATTTTGTATTTGTGTGTTTTATTATTTTAGGGTTTATTCAGGGTTCTTTATTTATAATGAAATATGGGGCTTTTGATTGAATTATATTGATTTGATATTTTAGTTACTCCCTAAATTGTGTATTTGTGTTGTCCATTTTTTGTTGCTAGTTGTTGCTAGAAGTCTTGTGTAATTTCATGTTCAATAATGTAATTGCTTTAAACTTAGCAATTTAGGAATTAGGAAGTTATTAAGTTAGTAATATGCAACTTGGAACAGGGGCCTTTTTGCTTTATTTGAGTTTGTTTGAAATAATTTTAATTACTTATTACATATTGTTCATAGTTTAGGTTATAGAGAGATTCTTTAAAAGGAAACTTGTTCAAGAGATCGTTGTTAAGGAAAGCTCATTACAAAGCAGTTTCAGGGTAGGAAAACCATAAAGAACAATTGTAAGGTACCTCGTGTGAATTTGTATTTATTAATGAATTATTTTATATTTTTTCACTTTGAAAATTTTGTACTGCACTCATCTAAATTCCTAGCTCCGTCCTTGCTTGATGCCAATGATTTTGTTATATTTTGATCAGGTTTTAAAGAGGTTAAATCACACAAAAAACAGTAGTAACTTAGATTGTGTCTTTATCCATGAACTCTTACTCGTTTGGCTCATATTCTATTTCGTCAATTAAGCTATTTTGAATCTTGATTACGAGACTTGATATGCTTGATATGATATTACTACTGATCTCATCAATGCCTACTTGATTTGTTTACAATTCCATGAGAGCCCTTATGATTCCGAGCCCTTCGTGATTGGTAATTGTCTTGTTATGATTTGTTCCGTTTTGTTTGGACTTTGATAAGAGTCAATTGAAGTCTTTGTGGTATCAATAATTTTGATATGAGATGGCCATTGCGTATCGCACACGTGTTAATGATTTAGCCATGAATTATTATGATATGATATGTGCACACGAGATTTGGTTAGTCTTGATATGTTTCATTTTGACTTTAATCAAGGGTTTGTCTCTTTGGGCTCATATATGTTTTGTGCCTTGATCAAGCATCTGTAAGCTAAAGTACCTGCCACAATCATTCAAGTGGTGATCTTTTGCGCAGTTTTTGGATTCGATTTGATGGCTTATTAATTTCGGTACAATCTTGGCTACTCACAAGGTAATTTCTACATTTTTGTAGATGATTAAGGGAGAAACCTTCAAGATGACCATGACAGGATGGCAAGTGACACCCGATGGCTTGACAAGCATGTTCATAGAAGAAAGCGACATATATGGTTACACTACAAGTATACACCTATTGTAATATCACGGGGATGCCTCTCTACACTAATGAGTTCACTCTTGACAAACATATATGCTATGAAAAGTTACAATTTTAACTAAGTACTTTAGTAGTTTAATATTTGTTTATGTAACTTAATGACCATCTTTTTGCTTATATGGGCACTTTTGGACTCGTATGTAATCTGCCAATATAGCCATTTGCTGGATTAGATGCATCTCCAACATGGAAGTACTAGTCTGATGTTAAAATATGACTTAATGCATTAATTTGGTGTTATTTTCATTCTCTCTTTCTGGAAGGTATATACCTTGACCGTTGACCTGATGATGGTTAACTTCCTACATTAGTTTCCTTTAATTAATTACTCAATATATCTAAAATATCCTTCACATCACACCCCAACCTCCATGAAGGGTTTAAGGTGATTTAACACAAAGTCGAGCCCGTTATACACATGAATATACACCAACAAAGTTAATAATGTAAACATTCTTTTTAATTAAATTGGGCTAACTAACTAATGGACTTTATTGTATTTATCATTGGACTTATAGCCCACCTACATGAAATTTTTTTTTTGGGTCTTTAGCCTTGTGTTATAAGGATAACTCATTTAACAAAAGTAACTCATTCTTAGTAGGCCTAAATTACGAAGACGACCTAATTAATAAATTGATTAACTTAATCGGGCTTTAGCCTACTAACTTTAATTAAACCATGCACTCAATTGGACCGCCCACACTAATGATATTCGAGGTGTGACATATAATAACCGGACGGTGAAATTAGAATGAAAGGAGGTGGTTTGTATTGACTGATTTTTTTTTTTTTAATGTAGATGGAAAAATAATCATTTGTTCATTTTTATAACTATATAGGAGAAAACTTCCTCTACAAGTCATTGATAAATTGACTAGAAGGTTCTTATACTAAATAAAAGAAATTATTATTATTTATGCAAGAGTCCCTGGCATCTAAAGCTACTGCCCAAAAAAAAAAAAAGACTCACAACCTTTCCATTTCAGTGAAATCGTTTTGTTTTTAATAAAGCTCATTTAAAAAAAAAAAGTGAGTACAGTTTTGGCATTATAATCATTAGAATTAGAATTATAGCCGTACAACCAATCAATAAATAGACAATTAAACCAAGTAATATAAAGTTGGTCAAACTCACATGGACTTGTACATTCTATAGGACTTGAATTTAGAATCTCAAACATTTCAAGGCCTCCTCTTTACCACTGGAGACAATGGTTCACAGACCTTTACAGTTCACTATTTAAGTACAATAAACACAAAATTGAAAATGTTTAATGAAAACTTTAATTGTAACATCCCGAAAATTTTAACAATGTTTGTCCAATTATAGATATATGATTTTTAATTAAAGAGGCTAGTTTGGCCAAAGTTAAGTAACACTTGTTACTATTATAGATAACAAACTTATCTACAATTCCTAAGTTTTAAGGCACATGATATTTTTGCAATTAATAATACAAGTTTTGACAAGTGTTGAGACACTTGTCATATTTGTAAAAAATGGAGTTGCTATTCTTGTCAAGTTTGGTGACACTTGTCACTTTTGAAATTTGAAATGTGCTAGATTTGCAAAATTTTTAAGATATTTGTCCTTCTTGTAATTGGTGGATCTTAAGTGCTACTTAAATCAAATTAAACCTAAACAACTATAAAAAGGGGCAAATGCTAGAGAATTCACCAAAAATCACTTCCAAACACCACCATCCATCCTCTACAAATGTGTAAATTCGTTCGTAAGTGAGATAGCAAGAAAACAACCCTCAAAGCCCGAGAAAGTACCTATTTTGCCTTAAAAATAAAGCCCTCTTTATATACATATTAAACCCTACTTAAATAAGACATTTTGCTTGAGAAATATCTAAGTTTGAAGGCATTTCCCATCTAAAATTATTGAAAGAACTTTGTGGTAAAAATGTGAGTAACGGTACTTTGATTCCCTTTCTTTTGTTCGTTATGTTTTCATAAAGATATGCTTGAATTCTTGATGGATTATCATGAAAAGAACGATTGGTTTATTGCATTTGTATCGCTAGTTAATCCTCTACCCGTTATGAATTACTCTGTGAAGCATGACCTTGCTATGTGGTCTTGGTCATTATGGCTATGTGATAATATGTGGCCTTACTGTGTGGTCTTGGCCAATCTGAAAATTTGTGGCCTTACTGTGTGGTCTTGGCCAATCGTGTGCATATTACGGGTAGTGATTTAACTAGTGATAGGACCCTTCCGTACATTTAAAGGCTTTGTGCATTCGACGATTTTCTTGAAAGTGCATTTTTCTTAAGCAGAAAGGTGCATCGAAGTATTTTGTTACTCACTCAGTACGTTGTACTTATATCTTTATTTTCCACTATTTTGTAGATAATCGGAAGTAAGAAAATGGTCAAACAAGCCAAGAATCGAAGCATGCCCGCGGATGGAAGAAGATTTTGCATGTAGAAGGGAAGCTATATTTTAGAGTTACAAGATATAATTTTGGCTATAAAAATATATCCAAATCAATATACGAGTGTAGTATCTTTTGTATAAATAAGTACACCTATGTAAAAGATTGGCCTTCCTGTAGCTCGGTTTGATAATAAATGAAATACTTACCAACATAATGTGTTGTGTTATTTAATCTTTTTTAAGGCTAAATAAAGTTGTACAAAAGTAGTTTTTGTAAGTCCCGTCCTCTCGAATTGCACAAAAACGAAAAAGCTTCTACTTTCGAGTATAAATAATAATAATAATAATAAGTGGAAAAATTGCGGGACGTGACATTAATGAGTTTTAATTAAAATATAATGACATTTTATTGGAGCATAATTATATTACCAACATGAAAATTGCAAATTACAGCGAATTTATTAGATAATTTTTTGTTTACAAAAAATGGACCACTGTGATATGCAATAAAAGTTGTTATTCCCTTTAAAAAAAAAAAAGGCAAACTTCACGGAAATTCAAAAACAAATAGGTAATTGTGAAAATATGAGAGGAAAAACTTACATTGTTGGAATACCAAATTTCCCACATTAATTGAATGGTTTGCACTCACTAACTTTTCGATTTACTACCCCGGCCTTGCACTATCTTCTTCCCTATGTAACTGGTTCATCCACCAAATAAATAATCAATACATAAAGTGTTTAAGTTATTCCCCTTAACGGTTAAACTTTTATGTAGAATCTCAAACCTTTGTATAATATCATATAGTACAAATACTCTAATGAATCTACAAACTCTTGGGACTTTCAACCACCCACCGCTTATTCCTTTACGAGCATTGTGTTCCTTATTTTTAATATTGGTGTGTTCTAACGAGCCATCATCTTTTGGGAAAATATTTAGGACAAGAAGTCCTACATTGAAAAATATTAAACTAGCAAAAGAGAAGACCCATAAATTTGTTGCTTGTACCTCTTACTACTACTAGAAATAACAAAAAAGTAATATGTTTTCACTAAAAAAGAAAAATGGTGCAAGTATTTGTCATTTTCAATCATGTTAGGGATATATATAGAATGGGTAGTTAACTTGGTGGGTAGGGAAATTTTTATTTTCCTATCTATTTTTATTAATTTTACTATTTTTTAATTTAAAAAGTAATGGGAAAAAGGTCATAGAAGACTTTATGAGTAAATTTATGAAAGGTTAAAAGGTTGAGGATCTAACTGAAAGAAAGTGTAAAGGTTGAAGACGATGTATGAAACTAACCTACCTAGAAACATGTCTAAATAGTTTGGTCTTGGATAACAATAAACAAAAATTTTCTTACACACATATAGGTGTAGTTTATAGCACCAATGCTCTAATCATTACGCGTATGCACGTTACATAGATATATGAAACTATGTGGTTTTTATGAGTGTTAATCCATATCCATATTATACCTTAAAGCAGCTGAGCTGTAACAGCCACACTTCCCGTTTCCCACCTGAAACAAGCTTCCACTCTACGTTTTCCTTTTCATTTGTGATTATTTTTTATCTTGTAAGGATAAACATTTCCACCGATGCTTTTAATTCCCTTCTTTGGTAGTTGTGCTTCCTTGGAGTGTTACACTTCGTCTGCCTTATTTCTCTCACTTCCCAAAGGCAATTTTTCCACAAGTCACGTGCTCTCTTTGAATGCTAATGGTTGATTTTCGTCCCTTTTGCTATTTTCAGTTTCTCAGACATTTCTGTTTCTCTAGGGGTTCTCAGTAAGGTGGCGACGGAGATTTGGCGCAATCTACAGAAAGAGAATTGCTGCTTTGTGAAAGCCCATTGAGGAGTCTCGGATAGGAGAGGGAAGATGGTGGTGAAGGTAAATTTTTCAGGCCAAAAATTTTGAATTTCTTTATAAAATCTTGGGTGTCATAGGGTTTTTGTTTTCTTTTGGTGGTGAAGAAATTTGGCCGTAACATTTGGAAAAATTAGACAAATTTCCAACTCATGCCATCATGAATCTATCTACAACGCAATTGTAAAGTTTGTTATTTTAATCTAGATATTTAATGGGTCATAAATTTTAGTTTTAATAGCTAAAAAGTGTATGATTAAAATTTATTGCTACTCTGCTATGTTTTCTTGACATGGATATAATAATGCAACGAAGATCACTTTATTAAAAAGTGAAATACCTCTTGAATTTTACATTATTTAATGAGATGGAAATTATATGAATAATTTACATCATTCTATGATACTAATGAAATGGATCGATTAGAATTTTTCCTGTTGCTTTTTAAATCTATATAATACTGTTGAAACTATTGACTTCACATCATCCATTTCTGATTTTTGGTCATCATTAGTTTCTGAATGCACTTTTTCCCTCTGCATTGCAGATTTTCCCCAACTTGGAGAAGGCTTGAGGATATTTTAAGTGCATGTCTTTGAAGGAGTTTGTAAGTGCATTCTAAACAATTCAACTTAATACCTAGGTGAAATTGAATTTTCTCCACATGTGCTATTCTACCATTTGATTGAATTTGGATCCGTAGATTTTGTCTTATTTCAGATACTTTGGCTACTACTTGAAATCAAAAAATAAATAATTTGATACTATTACAATCGGAAATGATAGTCTAAATTGGTAATGACATTGTTGAATTGCTTCAATTTTTTTTATGGCATAGGTAATAACATAATCCTATTAAATGGGTTGTTCAAGAAATATGCATGAAGAGACCCAAAACAGCTTGAGGTTGAAATTACTTGGGACTTAAAACTAATGTAGCAGGTTAACTCTTGCCATTGATGAAATCTCCATTTTAAAAAAAAATAATAATAAATAAATCATTTAGGGAAAAAGCGTCATTTTTAATATACGCAGTCAAACAAAGGGTGATTCAATTTCTAGGGGCATTTGTTTTGATGCAATCTGTAGGTTATTTTGCTGAGCTTCTAGACAATGCCTTAGATGAGGGACGTGACTTTGATATTGATTGATTGTTTAGGAAGTAATCCTAATAATCTTACACTATAAATAGATAGGGCAGGTGTATAAGTGTGTATGTACTTCTAGACTAGAAGAAAGTGAGTTTGATGAATTTAATTTATTATAGACTCCTCACTTCCAAATTAAACACATAAAAACATGGCTAATCGAGGTCCATCAAATGCTCTTAAAGAAGAAATCCTTGCAAGTCATTTTGGCAAATTTACCTCTCCGAAAGAAAAGAAAGAAAGAAAAAAAAAAAAAAGAAAAAATTTATTATGTCCAGCTTTTGACTTTAACTGATTGCATAGTGATGAATGATTTCCTGGTTTTTTTGAACTGGAAGACTGTCTTAAATTGTGCATTGGCCTTTTGATTTGGATATAATGCTGCTTTTTTCTATCTGTGGGTTTGTTTGCATGGTTTCTTATGATGGCATTGGTGTACATATCTTCTCTTAGCTGTTTTTGTGTTCTGCTGATATTGCTGGTGCTCCCTGATATGCGATGCTGATGCTGTTTTTTTGTAGTTGGAATTGTTTTCTACTGGTGCTCATCTGACGCTGCTGATATTCCCTGAAATGGGCTTCTGAAATTGGGCGGGCTACTGATGCAGTCCTTATTTTGCATGGCTGGTGCTGTTTTTGTAAATTTTAGATTAGCTTTTTTTCTTCTATTTTCTTTTGTTGTAGTTGGAAGAGAGTTGACAAATTTCCCCTTTTCTCAGTTGTATTGTTTTGTCTATGAAATAAAAAAGTTTTCTTAATAGAAAGAACATGGCTAAATGCATCTTTCTCAGCTGTAGTGGAAAAGAGTTAACAAATTTCCCTTTTTCTCATCTATATTGTTTTGTCTATGAACTAAAAAGTTTTCTTAATAAAAAACATGGCTAAATGCATTTTTCTCTTTGAGGATATCATTTGCCAACTATTTAAGCACATTTGATGATCAGGTTTGCAGTGGAGCAATATATGTTCTCATAGAAGTGCTGAATGATAATAAGGACAATCTCATATAGGTTAGATTATTTCTTCTAACATCTATTCTCTTATTGTGTTTAGTTTCTAAGAGAGTTCACTGTATATCTAAATTTTGTTCATTAATATTGGCAACTGCTGACCACAGATAATTTGGTGGCGGCATGGGTCCTGATAAAATGAAGCGCTGCATATCTCTAGGGTTTTATGCAAAAACTAAAATGGCCAACAATATTGGGTACAATTTCTGGGCATTTGCTTTTTTGCTTGGAGAGTAGTGAAGTAAAAATATGTTGCCTTGATATTTTACTATTGATGTGTGATGATAAGAAAATGTAAGTTTGGCATTCATATTTGCTTTAATGATCAGTCTGTGGTTCTAGACGGAAATATGGAATTTACCATTTCAATTCTAGATGGAAATATGGAATTTACCATTTCAAAAATGTAAGTTTGATGTGTATGATATGAAATATATGCTAATGATCAGTTTGTTGATGTGTATGATACGAAAATGAAAGTTTGGCATTCAAATATGCTTTAATGATCAGCGGCTATTCTTTTTCATTTTTCCCGCTCAAACTCAGCGGCTATTCTTTTTCTTTTTTTTTTTAATTCTTAATAATCTTAATTATGCTTTTTTGATTTCTGCCCATAAAAGAAAGATTTCCTCATTATTCGGTGGTCACTCTCTATTTTGTTTTATAAACTTTTATTTTTATTTCTTAGTTTTAATAGAATTTGTTTTTGTTTGTAGGAAGATTGTTACAGTTTGGTTGAGGTTGAAAACAAGAAATCACTAATTGTAAGACCATGATGACCCTTTTGTGTGCTATAGCTTGGGTTGGTGTTGCCAAGGACACTATCAATACTAATGGTAAATTCACTTTTTTATCTGCCATTCTTGATGTGAATGCTTGATTTTTTTCCTGTTAATATGGATTGTATTGGTTGTACTAGAAAATTAGTTTTTCTTTCCATTATTTTGCTCTGTTTGTTCTTTCATTTTTTCCCCATTGTCTTACTTTTTTTGATATTTTTCTTTTTGTTGTGGGGTATGGTAATGTCTGCATGCTACTTAAAATTGTTCATGTTGATGTCTTCTTTTTGCGCAAATATTGCCTGCTTTGAACTAACTGCAATGAAATGGAAAATTGAATTTTTGTATTCTTTTGCTTAATGTTTTCTCGGGGTTTATTGATTTACATTGCAGGTCATGAAGCACTATTATGGGTTGAAAACAAACATTGTATACAAAAGTTATACCATTTTCTTCAAGCACTATCGAATTTACCAAACAAATGTATCAGGCGGCTTGGGTCGCGATAGATTTAGAAGCACAAAATTAGAAATTTTTTAGAAAATTTTTTCCGTATTATTATATATAGAATATATATTTGAGAGAAGATTTAATTAACTAATTATCTCATAAAAATCCAAAGGGAAAAAATGGACGTCTCAAATAAAAAAATTTTGCTACAAGGGATCACATAAAATTATAAACCCTGTTAATGGGTGCAAGAGAAATCAAAAAAGGCTAATTGATTTATACCTCATTTTAAGATCTCTTTTCATGAATATTAAGTTGCAATGAGTAATTTTAAATAGTGACGGATGTTTCAGTGTCACCCATCACACGTAGCATTTGATGATTGAAATTTCAATTATATTATCTAAAAACATTGATTATTTTTTTAGATTGTGCAATTGAATTATATAATTATTAAAAATTGTTACCATGGCCATCAATAAAATTCAAGACGTTCGCTCTCTCATGTGACTTCTTTTTAAAGGGTTGATGTTTACTTATCGACAACTTATGTTGTAATATATAGGATGATAAATTGTTCTAGATTGAGGATCTTGACTTGTGATAAAAAAGGCAACCAACAAATTTAACAACGTACACTGAGGATCTTGATTTGTGATAAAAAGGGAAACTAATAAATTTAATAACGAATTATGTAATAAGCTTTCCAACATTTGTAGCAAGTTACCCTCTTATCTAAATCCAAATCAAAAGAGTGTCAAACAAATGATCGAATGGAAAATAAAGAATATAAAATAAAATGAACATTTGATTATGTGTTCTTCTCTTTTTTAATTTTGTCTATTTTCTTTTGTTAATGAATTTTTATTGAGTTATTGAGATTTGGATGTGTCGATTCCCGTGCATCGCACGGGTGTTACCACTAGTTATTATATAACAAGAGAAGGAAATACAACCTCCAGAAGTGACATTGATAAATAATAAGATGAAGAGACTAAGCCCCCCTTTTATTAGTTATATCATTTGTACACCATGATATCAAACTATTTACAATTATACCCATTGCATTGTTTTTGTACCATTGTTTTTCATATACAATTTTCATTTTTAATTAATTATATTATTTTAATATTTTATCATTTTATTATTTTAATAAATCATTATAATTAATTTTAATATTGATTTATTTATACATAGATTATATATGTGTGTATATAAATATTTCCATATGTGAGTGTATATATATAACCCGAGCTGCTATGTAACTCAAACATAACAACTAAAAACTGCCGCCGCCTGCCCGCCCCACCACCACAATCTGTCACTACCACCACAACCTGCCCTACCATCCACCGCGCGTCCTACAATCACCGCACCATCGTTGCGTTCAACTGTTGGCGATAGCCGTTGGCGGCAACGGTTGTGACCACCGCTGTTACCGCTGGCAATAGTCACGGCGGCTACCACCACAACCTGCGCCACCACCTAGCATCCGCTTTCCACCACCACGCCAGTGATGCGACGGCTGATTTTTCACACTTGGCGGTTGGATCTGTGTTTTATTTATTTTTTTTTTAAATTTTCACAGTTGGCGGCTGAAACCCTAGTTGATTGTTTTATCTCTTTTTTTTTTTTAATCATTTTGCTACCATTTATCGATATTGTTACCATCTTCCGGTTGATTTCTTTTTTGTTTATATTCATATGTTACCATTTATCGGGGTTGTTACCATGTACTAGTTGTTTTATTTCTCATTTTGTTATTTTCCTTTTTTTTTTATCACCTTGTTACCATTTCATCGGTTTGTTACCGTCTCATTGTTATGAAATTTTTCTGAAATTTGTGGCGGCGGCTATACTAAACACATCTATTTTTTATTTAAAAATTTATTACTTTTTTTTATTAATGTGATATTTTTCTGGGTGGTAACATCGACTGTGATAATGGCAACATTGTTAGAGTATTTGCGGTGTGGCGGCGTAGATAGTTGACAGCAGTCCAGAGTTGAAAGTATTACTGACTATTTTTTATCGAAAAAAGTTCTGCTTATATTATAATTATAATTTATAAAAAATAATAATTAATAAAGAATTGAATTTTAATTAAAATTGGGATAGGGTAGTTTTGAAATAAAAAATGGTATTTTTGTAATTACTTTCAATTTTAGGGTATTTTTTAAAATAATACTATAAGGGTCGTTTATATGTAAAAAACCCTATTTTAGGGTATTTTTTAAAATAATACTATAAAGGGTCGTTTATATGTAAAGAACCCTAATAAGATTATAGGTTTACCATATATGTTTTTTTTCTCTTTTTACATCTCCAATAATCTCCTTCTTGTATTTAAAGAGCATATTTGCATATATACAAATTTAAAGAGTGAATTTTGTTCACTTTGGCATCTTTATTTTGTTGATTTACTCTTGGTTGTATCTACATAAAGTGCATATATGATACATGTAATCACATCATTCATATCAGGGGCGTAGCCAATACGCTGAAGTACCCCTACCAGGATCGAAAGATCAAAAACCCATTTATAGAAATAGTAGTTTTTCAAAAAAAAAAAAGGTACGCAAAGTTAGATACGTTATAAAAAGTGTTCAATGATTGAAAAACTAATATGGTTAAAAACTAAGTTGAACTGGCAATTTTTTATTTTAGCAAATTAATTCATAAGAGAATCTAAAAAATGGACGAAGGTCGCAAGTTGGTTTAGGGATTTGGATCATAATTAGGGATTTTGTTTTTAAGTTGGGCCGGGTATGCGTTTAATTTGGGACGCGGGTGAATTATTGGCTGATTATCCCTAGCCCAATTTCGTTTACCCATAGCCCAGATAGAACAAAAATTGTTTTGGGGAACTATGTAAAATACTGTACACCAGGAATTTTTTCCATTTTTACTGTATTATGTTTTTTTCCTGATATATTGTGTTGTTATTTTTCTATGTTATTTTGTTATATTATTTTATGTTAATTTTACTCCCCCAGCTCCACGTTACTCCCAACCACCCTACGCCGCCTCTACCTATCCCCTACCGATGGTCAGAATCCGGCCAGCTGCTGGTGGTCAGAATCCGGTAACGATTTTTTTTTTATTTCCATATTTTCTAACTATTCTCTTTTTCCTTTCTTCCTCATTCATTTTAAAGTTTTTCCTTTTCCTTTTCTTTTTTTCCAGAGACGTCGGAATTTTCTTCTTCTTTTTTTTTTTCCTTTTCACTTTTGTTTTTGCTTGTTTGTTTGCTTATCGCTTTCTCTTTTCCTTATAACAATTTTTTGACAAAGTTTGCTATATGAAAAACAATATTTTGACATTCAAAGGTTCATTACGTGTGTAACAAGTTATGCTATCTTTTGTAACAAGTTATGTTATTTATGTAACAATAAATGTTTTCTGTCTAATAGTCTATGTTATAAAAAAATCTATAATTTTAATGTAACAAGATAATATAGATCACATGGCAGAATAGATTGAGGGGGAAATGGATTGAAGATTGGGCTGAAATTTGAGTTTTTTAGCATTCAACGCAGAATTTAGCATATAATATCTTCCTAGGAACGGAACGAGTAGTGGTTCAAGGCTTATAATGATAACTTGATGAGCACCATTAGTTTTTAGTAATCCATGGTCATTTAGGCCTTTAAATTTATGATTTTCTAACTTTCTATTTTTTCTGATTTTTTTATAATTTATTGTTTTATATTTTTTACCATAGTGTAATAACAATCTATGTTATTTACATAACAAACTATGTTATTTATCTAACACGTGATGTTACATGCATAACAGACTATGTTATAATAATAACAAATTATGTTATATGTGAAATAAACTATGCTATTTATGTAAGATATTTTTGTAACAAGTCTTGTTATTTATGTAACAAGATTTGTTATGCGTGTAACAATTTGCACTACTTGAATAAAAAACTATATTTTATGTGTAACAATCTATGTTATTTGTAAAACAACCTATGTTATTTGTATAACAATCTATGTTAAAATAATGTAACATCATTTATTATATGAATTAAAATATCAAATAATTAATACTATATGAATTTAAAATGAAAAATGATTAAAAATAAAAGAGAGAAAACAAGAAAAAGGTAAATAAGGAAAGAAAAAAATTTAAAAAAAAAGTGTAAAAAAAATTCCGGCCGACGAGGTCACTGAAATCCAACAAGCAGCGACTACCAGCCAGCCTCCAGCGGCTGATAGGTGAGGGATGGGTTGGGAGGTTGGGTGGGTGGGTATTAGGGGCTAGAGGATGGGGTAAAGGGTTATTAAAAAATTATTTATTAAAGAGAAAAAATTTACATATTATTAAATGAAAGGAGTTGCGATACTTTTGTACTGCAGTTTCCCTCCAAAAATTCTTCCAGTAGGATCTTTTTAGACATTGCATTTCATATTGCAGTAATTTGTGTGATATTCTGAATTTTTCAGTTTTTTAAATTTTTTATTCACTTTTACATTATCCATTCACCATTTTGAAATAAGGTTCATTATTAAATTGAGCAACTAATAGATAACTATTATCATTTAATTGTTTAAATTATAAATAAATTTGATTATCTAATTGTCTAAGAATTTGGGCTCTGCCTGAGCCTAGTGTGGCATTCTCCTGGATCCGTCCCTAATCCATATGGGTCCATAATGACATACGTACGAGTATTAGATATTTATTTCCATTTATCTAACCTATATTAAAAGAGGGAGTTGGAAGCCACTATTCATACTTTGATTATTGAACTCCCTTTTTTCCCTTTATTTATTTTATTTTGTTTGTTTTTTCGCTCAAAAGTTTTTGTTTATTCTTTATTTTTTTGATATTTTTGTACTTGTTTTAAAGTCGAAAGGTAGAATATTGGTATTCAATGAAAGATCTTAAAGTGTGCTTTATTAAGTGTTAATAAGTCAGGGTAAAATATAAACACATCAACCGAAAAACCACTTCAAAATTTTAAAAATGTTTTTGCTTTATTCATTCTTTTGATAATTTCATAGTTGTTTTAAAATTGAAAGATATGCAACATATTGGTTTTGAATGAAATGTTTTGACGTGTGCTTTAATAAGAGTTAACAAGTGAGCGTAAAATATAAACACATCGTTTATAAAATTGTTTCACAATCTTAATATAAATGTTTTACTATATATATTTCTTTTTTTATTTTATTCAAGTATATGTCTCAGTCTTTCTAAATTAGTTTATTTCAGTATTACAATTGTATCTATAGACTTTTAATTCTGTTCAATTTCATTTTTATCAAATTAAAATTAAATATAAATATATGAATTTTCTAATCCCTTTTAAAGTTTTTATTATATATATTTGGATAAATTTCACACGCCATTCCCAACCTTTGCATTTTGCATCACCTAAGTCCCTAACTTTTTTTAACGCGCTAAGTCTCCAACCTTTCATAAATATATACATAAAGTCCTTGATGATGAAATCTATCAATATTTCCGCCAAATCATTGCCAAAATTACTTCTATACCCTTGTTCTTTAAATTAAAAAACAAAAAGAATTTAAAAATGAAGAAATAATATATAAAAATAAAAAAGGAAAAAAAGGATAAAAGTTTATGCTTTCCGGTACCCAAACCCTCCATTATCGGTGTACCATTTTCGGCAGCCAAAGAAGGGGGACTCCCCTCTTTGTAAGCTGCCAGAATCGTAGCAGTTTTGCTGCCATTCCCGATAGTCAAGAACTACCAGAAATGCTAGCAAAAATGCTGTCATTTCCAGCTGCCATTCGAGTAGATGAATGTGGGAGACTCTTTACCCCTTGAGCTCCTGGAATGGCAGTAAAACTGCTTCCATTCCGGCAGCTTATAAAAGGAAGAGATTCTCTCCTCTTTGACTGGCCGGAATGCTGCCATTTCCGGCAGCAAAGTGTACCGGAGATAGGGGTTTAGGTAGCGGGAAGTATAGGCTTTTATCTTTTTATTTTTTCCTTTTTGATTTTTATATATTATTTTCTTAAATTTTAAATTCTTTTTGTTTTTTAATTTAAAGAACAAGGGTATAGAAGTAATTTTGACAATGATTTAACAAAATTATTGACGGATTTCGTCATCAGAGACCTTATGTGCATATCTATGAAAGGTTGGGGACCTAGCTCATTTAAAAAAAGATTAGGGACCCAAACGTTACAAAGTGCAAAGGTTGGGGACAGTATGTGAAAGTTACCCAAATATTTATTACCAAATATCAAGTGAAATTCTTACTTGATAAAGAAGCCTGCACTATTCAAGGAGTTAAAAATCAGAAAATTCTTACTAATCATTTTGCCGAATTTCATGATGGACTTAGACACAATCTCAATCATTTTCCATCTCTGTGATTGCAGAACTCAGAATTGATTGTAGAATTTAGTCAATTTCCATCTAAATTCTTGATAAAGTTGTTGGAAAACCAACGAGATAAAATGAACAAGCAACAAAAGATTTTCTTTGCGAGAAGAGGAAGGCTCAAAAAAGAACACTTAACTTTATATTTCTTGTAAATGACTTGCTATAAAATGCATACAAAAACAACCTTTTATAGGCTTTGGGAACATATGTTTTCTACCAATTTATGAAAACCTAAATGCATTGCAATTAAATAAGAACATAACTTCAAACATAACTTAACTAATCTATTAATTTAACAATAAATAAAGTTTAAGTTTCTAACACCCCCCTTAAACTTGATTTATTGTAACTCTGATTAAACTTCAAAACTTCAAGAATAAATCAATCTTCAATGGCTTAGTGAATATATCGGCCATTTGATCATGAGACTTTGTGAACTTTAACTCTACATACATCTTATCAATACAATCTCAAACAAAATGATACTCCATATCGATGTGTTTACTATGATCATGAAAAACCGGATTCTTGGCCAAAGACAATGCCGACTTATTATCAACAAAAATCTCCGTCATATCATATTGTTTCAAATAAACCTCTTTTAATAAATTTCTTGGCCAAATTGCTTGACTGACACATGATGCAATAGCAACATATTCCACTTCACAACTTGAAAGAGTAACAATTGGTTGCTTCTTTGATGACCACGTAAAAACTGTATCACCCATGAAGAACATATGACTGCTTATGCTCTTTCTATCATCCACATCCCCACCCCGATCACTATCACTATAACCAATAAGTTTGTAATTAGTCGAGTGATAGGCCATAGGGAATAGTACCTTTGACATATCGTAAAGTTCTTTTTGCCGCCTTCATATGTGTCGCGGTTAGGTTCTCCATGTAACGACTAAAAAGACCCGTCACAAATAAAATATTGGGTCGTGTGCATGTCAAATACCTCAAACTTCCAACAAGGCTCTTGTAAAGCGTTGAACCAAAATTTTCACCATCATCAAATCTTTCAACGGGAGTGTTAACCGGCTTCGAGTCTTCTTGTTGTTTCACTTCAATGCTAAGATAATAAGTCCATCATCTCAAATTCTTTTGTTATAGTCATTTTGAATTTATCAAATAATATTTGATTGTTCCCCATAAAAATCAGATCATCAACATATAGACAAACAATCTAAATATCACCATTGGAATTTACCTTATGATATAACGCATGTTTATAAAGATACTTGATAAACTCATTACTTTGAAAGAATTTATCAAGTCTCGCATTCCATGCCCGTGAAGCTTGCTTTAAACTATACAAAGTTCTCTTCAATTTCAACAATTTCGCTTCATGCCCTTTCACAACATATCCAGGAAGTTGTAGTATGTAGACATCTTCTTCTAAATATCCATTCAAGAATGCCGATTTCACATCCATTTGGTGAATTTTCCAACCATTTTGCATAGCGATAGATATAATCAAAATGAGCTCGAGGTGCAAAAACTTCATCATAATCAATTTTGTATTTCTGGTTGTATTCTTTAGCTACCAGCCTTACCTTGTAGCGTTTAATTTCACCATTTGTATTCTTCTTTTCTTTAAATATCCACTTGACTCTAATTGGCTTTTGATTGTCAGGAAGTATAGCTAACTTATATGTTTCATTTTTTTCAATTGCTTTAATTTCCTCATCCATGGCTTTCTTTCATTTCTCATCTCCAATGGCATCATCAAAACCTACAATCGCATGATCAGCAAATAATCAAACAGCAAATAATCAAAAAAGAGTTAATTCTTCAAGATAATTAGTTAACTCTTCAGTGTTATCATAGATTTCCCACAAACTTCTATATCGTTGTGGCCCTTCACTTGAGGATGATGAAAGTGTTCCTTGATCATCTCTTGAAGGTGGACTTGGAGGCTGTGTTGCATGAGATGGAATATTCGAGACATCTTTCTCGTCATCATCAAATGGGAAGAAATTATAATTTTCTTCTTGCTGAATTTGCAAATTCCAAATGCCTTCTTCATCAAAATAAACATCTCTACTAGTAATCACTTTTTCATTAATTGGATTGTAGAGTTTGTAGCCTTTCGATCTTGAATCATAGCCGATAAAGATATATTTCTCACTTTTGTCATCTGATTTGCTCCTTCGTTCTCTTGGAATACGAGAACAAGCAATATTCCCAAATATCTTCAAATGCAACACACTTGGATTGAATCCACTCCATGAATTTTGTAGAGTGATATTCTGTAAACTCTTTGTTGGACAACGATTCAACAAATACACAGCACATTGAACTGTTTCGGCCCAAAAATTCTTTTGGCATTTGTGTAGTTTTTCGCATACTTCTAGCCATTTCCATTATATCTCTATTCTTTCTCTCCGCAACGCTATTTGTTGATATGACATAGGAACCGTCAATGAATGATAAGTACCATGATCTTTACAAAACTTTTTGAATAAATTTGATGTATACTCTCATTCTCGATCTGATCGTAAGGCTTTTACTTTGTGGCCATTTTGATTTTCAACCATCGCCCTTAAATTCTTGAAAGTCTCCAATGCATCGGATTTTGCTCTAAGAAAATAATATCATGTTTTTCGAGAAAAATCATCGATGAATAACATAAAATAGTTACTTTTACCAAATGATGCCAGTTTGATTGGTCCACAAAGATTCGTATGCACTAATTCAAGCGGCTTTGTTGCTCAAAAACTTGCTCCTTTTGGAAAAGTTTTCCGGGATTGCTTTCTGTAAAGACACCCTTCATAAAGTTGATTTGGATGATGAATAAGTGGTAGCCCTTCACCATGTTATTTCTTCCCAAGAGATTTAAACTATCAAAATTTAGATGTCCGAATCTCAAATGCCATAGCCATGTGGAATCATTAATACTTGCCTTCAACCATTTAGCATCTCCATTTCTCATGTTCAACAAGAACATTCTATTCTTCTTCATCGGCACCCTTGCAATCAAATTTTGACCATGATCAGATATTGTCATTTGATTATCTCTCATTCCGATATCATATCCCTTATCCAAAAGTTGGCCCAAACTCAAGATATTTGAATTTATAGATGGCACATAAATACATAATAGACGTTAGAAATAAAGAGGTGTTCTCCACTCTTCATTTGTATAAGTATTTTACCTTTCGCTTTTGACTCGGACCTTTGATTCATCTCCAAAAGTCACTTGGCCATCATGTTCTTCAAGTTCCACAAAAATAGATCTATCTCCGCACATATAGTTGCTTACACTGGTGTCTAAATACCATGAAGTGGTACCTCCTCCTTGCGTTTTACATGCCAAAAGTATGCCTTTGTCTTCATGTTCAACATAATTGGACATATCATCCACATTCATACTCTGGTACTCCCATGTATAGTGGCCAAATTTGTGACAATTGTAACACTCAAATTGAGACTTATCAAATCTCCAGTCATAATTTCTTCTTCCTCTTCTTTGTGAAGTTTGTCCTCCTCTTCGTCTTGTATTATACAATTGACGGAAATTTCCTTCATTGTTGGCTACATATTAAAAATTTCTATTGCCTTGTCCACGACCTCTTCCACGTCCTCTACCTCTTTGTCTTCTAGTATTCTTTTCTTCATTCTCTTTCAAGGAAATATTTGTTTTTAAGACTTGTTCTACTGGCTCTTGTTTTTTCTTCAACAACTTCTCCTTGTGAGCTTGTAGTATACTTACAATTTCGTCAATAGTCATTTCATCCAAATCTTTTGATTATTCAATAGCCACCACAATAAAATTGAACTTTTTAAGTAATGACCGAAGAATTTTTTCAATCACTTAAAGATCACACGTTTCTTCACCATATCTTTTCATCTCATTGACCACAATCAATACTCATGAAGAATAATCTGAAATTAATTCAGATTCTTTCATCAACAAGGCCTCGTATTCTTGTCTCAAAGATTGGAACCGAACCTTCTTAATTTTTTCAACTCTTTTATTTCCAATGATTCTTTTGCAGTTGAAGCATTCGAAACTCTTTGAAAAATCATATCATCAAGTGCTTGATGAATCATGCAAAGAACCGTTTGATCTTTCTTCTTAGTCACTTGTTGCAAGTCTCCTTGGCATGAGATATGCTGTCAAACCCCTCAATTTAAAAGCATGGGTTAAAGTTATGTTACTAAATCAATATGCCGGAAGCGTTACAAATTTCTTGTTACAACTCTAGTCAAAATCGAGGGGCACGACTTGTCAATCAATTCTCTTTTATTCATTAGATGAAGTAGTGTTATTTGTCCTCTTTAATTAGTTTAAAGTTGTAATATTCGCATAAAGAACATGACACACGATAAATAAAAGTCACTTTATATATATTATAACCGATCTCAAGCTTGGGAAACCCTTACATGTGAAAATAGGTCTCCCAATCTTGTATCAAAACATTTCTTATAAGTCAAGTTTTATTTAGTTATGTTGGTTTCCATACATATACTTACCTTACTCCCATCATTAACTAATACTTAATTAAACAAGAAACATTAGCCTATTCTTCATAATCTTGTCATGGTGCAAAAGATTGAGGGAAAAGGCACAAAATATATCAAACTCATATGAGGTTCCCAAATACATTACAAACATGGGATCATCCTCATAATAAGCCCAAAGGTCTATCTCTATCACATGCATAACTTGGCTCGCATCGTGCGACAACCTCCATTCTTCGGTCTTTCTCTCAACGATCCTTCGGTGGATCATCTATAAAAGAGTAATCACATACAATGTGAGTATAAAATACCCCGTGAGTAATACATTATTTCGGTTTACCAAATGTTTATAAAAATCATTTCATGCTACAATCTTAAGAACATTAAGATGCACAAACCTTTTTGAATACATTATAGGGTCTCAAATACTAGAAGTTCCTACTACCCATGGCGCCTCGTTACCTTTCAAATACCAATATGGTAATGACAACACAATAGATTCATAACAATTTCCGGTTAGCTTTTACCGGATTTCCAAACTTTCATTAATCCATAACAATTAACATGGATCAAATCAAAGCAAGCAATACAAAATGGGTAGAGGGACTCTAGCACTTCTTATTAAGAAATCATTTTAACAATAACCAAAACACATACCTTTTCTTGAAACTTATGTATGCAAATAAACCAAAGTAATGAATTACTTACCTTGTTTTCTTATACCTTTGAAGTTGAGACTTGTTAATGAATGGCAAAACACCTTCAATTCCTTAGTATATTTAAGCAAAATAGCCTTTAGAATGTGGGTTCTATATGTATATGAACTAAGCCTTGTTTGAAGAGATAAAAGAGAGCTTTTGAAGGTCTTTCGTGAGTTTTCAAAACCATGCACAATTTATGGACGAATTTTCTTTCTTGTTTTCTTAAGATTTTTGAGTTCCACCAATATAAAGACTCACACTTGTCCTATAGCAATGAGTTAAATTGGAGGGATAGGAATTCTTCTTAATAAATCAAGATGCCAAGTATGGGTTGTAGATTCAATTCATGTGGAAAGAGCTTATTGGATACAAGTGTATGCGATTTTTCCCTTTAATTCTTAGTAAACCCCTTTACCTATTGAATTCTATAATTATATCCTTGTATTTCCAACTATACTAGTGAGACATCATATCTTTATCTTAAGCATCTTTTCGGTCTCACAATTTACTACCCGATTAAGTTTAATCGTTCTTTTAGCAAATTTTCTGTAACTGATGGGGTGATTGACATACATTCGAGTAATCATCAACCAAACAAAAATGTCTTCAAATTCTTATAAAATGTCTTAACTAGTCATCAAATTATAAGATTTATTCATCGATTACTTATAGTTGAATATCAAAACCAATTATTATTCCGAAGATATCACTATCAAAAATAGAGGAATTTCACGGGCTGTTACACATGCCTTCTTCCACTTAAAGTTCGAAACCATTTTCTTCCAAATTCCACAAATCTTGACTTTCAAGATAAGATTTCATGCGAATACACCATGAACTATAATTTTCTTTGGTGAGTTGAGGAACAGGAAGAGAATTGTTGTTTGCCATTTTCTTTTTCACACTTCTATAACCTAGCTTTGATACTGTATGGAAAAGCAATCAAATAAAATGAACAAACAACAAAAGATTTTCTTTACGAGAGGAAGAAGGCTCAAAAAGAACATTTAACTTTATATTTCTTGTAAACAACTTAATATAAAATACATACAAAAACAATCTTTTATAGGCTTTAGGAACATACGTTTTCTACCAATTTATGAAAACCTAAATGCATCGCAATTAAACTTAATCTATTAATGTAACCATAAATAAAGTTTAAGTTTCTAACAAAAGAAGCCAGTACTATTTAAGGAGTTAAAAATCAGAAAATTCTTACTAATCATTTTGTCGAATTTCATGATGGACTCAAACGCAATCTCAATCATCTTCCATCTTTGTTGATTGCGAAACTCAGAATTGATTGCAAAATTTAGACATTTTCCGTCATCTTTCACTTGTTGAACGACAGAAACAATTTTAGGTTGAGACTAGGGTGGAGAACTTTCTAGAGATTGGTCAGAGACAAACTTCCATTGAGGGCTTCTTGATGGGGTATCTTGGTGGCCGAATGAGCTGTTTTCAAGATCCTTGGTGGTATACAAGTTTGCCTCTTTGGTTCTCTTTCTTTTCTATGTTTTCTTCTCTTCCTGTTTTTTTTCCTTTATGTTGTCTTACTCTCTTATTGGCATTGTATTTTGTTAAGGAAGGTACCCCGTGATTGTGGGTATCATTTGCTTATTTGGGATATAAAATGAACTTTTGTTATAAAAAAAAAGTGAAATTATATATAATTATTTAGTTGCTTTTTATTTTTTTCAATTCTTTTATACGAATAGCTGCCGAATTGAATATATTGTTAAAACAAATATATTATTTATTTTATGGTGCACTTGGGAGATATTATGGATACTAACATGTACAAAAACATGTACATGGCACGTGCCACCTCTAGTAATTCCACAAAATCTAGTTGGGACCCGAGAGAGAGAGAGAGAGAGAGAGAGAGAGAGAGAGAGAGAGAGTTTTAATGATGTTATTGGTAAATTAAATCCAGTATATTTCAAAACAAAATTTAGTCAAAGAATTACATCCACCCGTTGCGTTTGATTACAAGTACAAAATTTAGTTGGAAAGAAAATATTTTCTTTTAAATTGAATTCAATAGAAAATAAATTGTAACGTACTTGATTGAAAGTTGAATTCATAAGAAGAATATGAATTATCTAGAAAACAAAAAATCTACATCCCATAGGAAAATATTTTTTCTTTCTTTTTAAGGAAAATATTGTCACGTGACCAAAACGTGGAAAATATTTTCCATAGAAAAAAATATCAATCAAACAACTAAAAATTAGAATTTAGATGGAAAAACTCATTTTCTATAGAAAATTTTTTGCCTATCAACGACACGCTTAATATTGATCTAGTGAAAAAGTAGTGAACTTCATTTGAATCTGAAATAAAAAAAGATTTATCTATAAAGAATGTATCCTATAAATAATAGACGTTACAAATGCTGTATTATTTTTGCCAACCAAGCTACTAAAAAGAATTATTCACCAACATCTCTATTTTCTATATCTCCATGTATAACTTTTGAAGATTTTATTCTCATACAGTATTCGCAAAAGGAAAAGCGACCCCAATAATTAATTCGATTTTGTCACTTGATTAAGAAATAAATTAAGGTGATATGGAATTCTGACATTAATTATTCTCTTCTTTCAAAATAAAGATTGACAAATGTTAAGGAGGAGAGCTATGATATTATTACTTTAATTGAATTAAGTAGAGGATGGTGAAACTTTATGAAATAGAGTAAAAAACAAAGGTTATTGTTGAGAGAATTTTTAAAGGTCACAATTTTAAAGTTCTAATGTCACGTTAACTCAACTATGTTGTTAAATTCAACACAAATGAAAATACCCAGAAAACTTGGAATTCCTTATCAATGAAAATTTGAAAAAT
>CAVNYN010218025.1:53652-105372 GCA_963692815.1 Nyctanthes arbor-tristis | reverse complement strand
GTCTTGTTTCTGCTTGCTTACTCTGCAATCTTTTAAATAAACTCATGCAGAGGAGGTTGCTCTCATCCTACGAGGTTGAACCTGGGAAGGATAATGGCTGCATAGGAACTAATACCATAGTTGGCAATCGATCCCTGGATGCAACTTGAAACTGGTGCGCAATTAAAATATTTAGCTTATTATTTCTTCAATTTTTGTTTGCCATTTGGCTGGGGTGTTATGTCATTTCAAATCAAAAGTGTTGGTTTCATGATGACAGACGGGCTGAGGCCAGGTTATGACGATGGCCTGTAAACATTGGTGAAAAATCTAGGGTTGTAAGCATTATTTCTCGTCTTGAGCTTATACATTGGCAGTGCTGTCCATATGCCTTGTACATACCAACCGAACAAAATAAGTGAGAAATTATAATGCGGGAATGTAAATTGTAAAAGACTGATATCTGTAAATTCAAGTTTTGATCCGTAATTTCCATAGTCCACCGTTTCCAACAAATGTGGATTCAATTTTATTTTTTATTTTTTATTTTTTTTTAATATTGATAAGATGAAAGAATCTGAGGTTAGTGAGGTTATGGAATGGAGGAGCACTTTCTTTTTCTCACAGGGTGTGCCAGTGCTAACAAAACCTGTACTTTTATTGAGTATATATATGGGCAATTCCATTAACAGGGTCAAAATATTTATAGCATAGCTTTTACACCTTATGGATGATAGAATTATAGAAAGTCAACAAGCATGTACGTCTGCTAACCCAAGTTTGATTCTTGGTAACAAAAGGCACTACATCATGAGCCCGTGGAGCTGTCAATCCAGGCCGTTCAGTCATATTCATATCCCTATGACAATCCCCACTGGATGATGATTTAAAATCAAAGCATTGAGATCACTGCAAGCACAATATGCACTTCCGGCAAGGCAAGAAAGATTCCTGGGCACCCTCTTCTACCCGTGCCAAAAGGGAGAAACTCAAAGTGTCGCCCCTTAACATCTATAGCAACATCCCTTGGTCGTCTTCATTTGGATTGAGAAATCTTTAGGGATGGAACTCCAGTGGGCTATCCCAGTACTTGGGATTCCTCCCAATTGACCAAAGATTAACAGAAAGCAAAGTTCCAGCGGGAATGGCGTCACCTTGTATCACACATTCCGTTTCCAACTGCTCTTGATTATGGGAATTGGAGGGTGAAGTCGAAAAGTTTCCTTTATGGTTGCTTGGATGCAAGGGAGATTCGGGACATCTGCTTCTTGCGCCAATCTATGAGTTCCTACAACATTGGCCATCTCTATTCTCTTCTTGTGTTTCCTTGAGCACCCTCGGATTTTTTAGAATGCCCATTCTATAGTGATGGCTGTTGTCTCCGTACCAGCCGTAAAAAAATCCTAGTCAAGAATTTGACAGCATAATCAGAACAAACGAAATAAAATATTTCGCATGTGTTGTTTCTTTTTTTAAGAATTCCGGGCATACAAGGTTTAGAGTAGAAAAGTGTGCCCTTAATTACCAAAATTAACTTTCAAAAAAAAAAAAAAATTACCAAAATCAAAGCAATAATGTGGTCTCCGGTAAATGATACATCGGCATTTTTACTCTCCATAACGTCAAGTAACAGGTCAAGAAAATCTCTCGGCAGGGCCGGGTTTTGAATTTCTCGTTGCCACCGCCAAATGCGTTCTTTGTCAGTGATAATTTTCTCTAACAATGCGTTGTATCGTTGATGGATGCTGATTTCCCTCTTCTTTACTCCTTGCAAATCAAAGTTTTTGCAAAATCATGTTATACATATCGGAAACATCAAACTCCCCAAAGATTTGTGTCGTCTCCCGAATAATTGTCTTAGGCGTTGAACCGCCTTTGTCGTCTGAACACCCAAAAGTAAAGTAGAAACTCAATCATATTTAAATCTTATATGTAATATAACATATTCATATGGGAACTTGAGTTACTCGTATTTATATACAAGTGTTGAAAAAAAGTGTACAACAACAAAACTTCAAAAATTGGAAAATGACAAAATACTAAAACCGCTACAAATGGAAAAGCACAAACATGACTCAAGATCCTTGTCCTCAAACGATATCCACAAGATTGACTGCTTGAATTATTTTTGCAGATAGTTTAGAGAAATCAAGCCTTCAAAATTCAAATTTATCTTCAATCAAGAAACTTAGATAAACAAACGCTTTGAGAAATATTGATCAGTGAGAAATTTTGATTGGGAATTGGTTATTGTATTTCTAATGTTTTTGATATATATCATATATGCCTCAACAAGGAATCATCATGCCCGTGTTTATAGTGCTTCATCAATCTGTCACGCATGGACATGATTCTTGGTTTAAATATGCAAAAGAGACCCAAAAGATGCCATGAAATTCGAATGCAATGGTCAACAACAATTAACACTCCGTTGGCAATATAAATAGTTTCAATTTATCTCACATTTATTTTTTGAATTTTTGTTCTGTGGCATGATTTGAATGAGATCGGAATTTTATTACGAAGTAAAAAATTATGGCTAGAGTTTGTGCGGTCTCAATTGTAATGGTTAAGAAATGCAATTATTATTTATTACTTTCATATGTATAAACTACTGAGGCCACAAGCTTAGCACGTGTCGTATCTATAATGTTGTATTCTTTAACGTCCTATAGAACATTATTTAGAAATGAATCAGACGTGTGCTCTTCCGATCTCTTAGATACTGGAGTACTTATTTACCGAGAAGAAACTTTGGAACAAGAGTTTTACAAAGCCTTCTTATGTTCCAATATTCCAATTTGAGTTTTATCTCCAAGGGCTTCTAAATACACCCAATTGTTAGGGCCTGTAAATACACCCAGTTAGGCAAAATTTTTAACCTATCCACAGTAAAGCTGTAAATCCCATAGGAAAGGCGTTCAAGGGACATTTCGTTCAAGAAACTAAACAAAAATCTATGTTGAACGGTATCATCGCAGCATGTTGTAAGCTAGCTTGAAATAAGAGACAAAGATCCATGTATTTATGCACAAGTCTCATCAATGACCAAGCACTTTTCCTGTAAACTTTGTTATTACAACTTTTCTACTCAACCCAATATTAAAGAGAGATCTCCAAAAAGACTCTAAATTTTAACAGTACTACTTGCTATGTCATATCTGAATATATGATTGAACCAAAATCACTACCAATGCTACTTGCAAACATGCGAAAGACCACAAATAGAACATCTTTTATAACTGGCATCCAAAATTCAGCAAAATCTAACAACTTGTGCACATACCACAATGCTCCGGATGCTTGGAAGTATTATAAGAAACTTGCTTTTTGATATAGATCTCTTTTCAAATATACCTTTTGCAGCTATCCACTCGGGGTAAACAAGATACACTTCCCTTGCAATAACATGCAAATTAAAATTAAAATTAAAATTAAAAGAAAAAGAAAAATGAACCATTTGCAATAACATGCAAATCAAAATTAGACGAAAAAGAAAAATGAACCATTTTAGTTCTTTCCATTTATACTACAATAAGCTCATTCTCATGCCATGTAAGATGAATCTAAAGTCAAAATAAATAAAAAAGTACATGGCTTGACAGAGGCGATTGTAGCATAGTACTATCATTATAAAGGGCTTAATGATAATTTAATTTAATGAACTAAAATCCATGGCCAAATGTGAAACAATTTTACTAATAAAGTGTAATGTAAAAAGCTTTCAAAAATTTGATATGACTAGCATATCTAAAATTAAATATAACTTAAACTGATAACAAATTTGAAGTTGCAAAAGAGATTATATATGCAAAAATTATCAACTATCAAAACAAAAACATATATGTATGTCTTTTAACATTCTCCCATTGCACCAATAAATAAATATCTTTCTATTAAAAAATTCTTTGGATTTCACCTAGAGCTATATGTACAAACAAGTTCAATAAAATATGCCATTCAATTGCAAGGTAGACTTTAGGCGGAAAGTATGTAGTGACTGAAGTTTGTACAAAACTCTTTATAATGAAAAACTATAACCAGAGTTTATAAAGGAAACTTTAAAGAGGAAAAGATTCAACATTTGTGGAAAACAGATGCAAGAAAAGCTACTAATCATTAGCCTTCTCAGCACCAATTACAACTTAGTGACTTACACATAACATCCAACTCACCATACTAAGAGAGCATTCAGTTGGTTTGTTTCTAACCATGAATATGCTATCTTAATCAGAAAAATATTAATAATAAAATCGAAGCACTATACAAATTTGTCAATCAATTTTAGATTTTTTGGGATGCAGTCGGTTCGAAACTAACAAATAAAACTATTGGAGCACCAATTGAAAATATAGAATGACATACAACATAAAGAAATATCCTTTCGTACCAAGAACTCAGATCATGGATGCTCGACATGAAGAAATTGGTATATGAATTGGGAAAGGCAACGATTCAAGGTTCAAAAGAATGTTGAATCGACGTCAAACCGGTCTATTGTTAGGCCATCCAAATGGTAATGTAATGTAATGAATAATGTTTAACTTTCTTGTGAATTTCTCACCCATAACGACCATCACCATATCTGTACTGTTTAGGGATGGTGGTTGCACCACCTATGTGTGAAAAGGAGTTCCCACTGTAATTTTTGAAACGACCAAGATGATGCTTATATAGTGTAATTTCAACCACCAATCATGCTTTCATTGTTTCAAAAATACTTGGATTAAGATAGTAGATTTGTTGACCACATAAAAATGGGGATTATATGATAGAAGCACAACGTTATATTATTGACATTTGACAATATAAAGCAATGGACTATTTTATAGTTTCTACAAGTAACTTAATTATTATTATTATTATGAATGAAAAGACATTGACAAAAAACCAAACAAATCAAACCACCTACCATTCAATAAGGATATTATGCCAGCCTCTAGACTCCATGAATGGTTCATTCTTTAGGTTTTTTAAATAGCAAAATACAGTAATACCAGTTGAAGAAAAAAATTAGTCAGCTATGTTATTGTAGGGCAATAATAAACTAACTTGATATATATATATATATATATGTGTGTGTGTGTGTGAGTTTACAAGAAATTTCTCCAAACAGAGGCAATTATATTTTTACTTTATTCTATTTTTTATTATATTATCAACACCTTCAAGCAGATGCTAATTCATGGAGGTCGTGAGTTTTCACAAACCGTTTCTTGTTGCTCACAAGATGGAAATGATAAATCACATAAAATTAATAGAACCTTCAATGACACTATGAAAGCTGAAGAAAAAAAACTTAAAAGAAAATAAAGCAAATATGCCGGAAACCTTATCAGAGACGAGTGCCAGAGATGGTAACAACTTACAATAAAGGAATTGCATTGAAGATGAAATCAGATCTGAACTTTTACACCAGGTCTCCAGTACGATCTAGACGGCAGCGAAGGTAGGGTTCCAAATGAAGCAATTAAAGCTGTCTCGCTGGTAACTAGGCCTTCAAATTTACAAACCAAATCTCACTGTTACTGATTGTTTAGAGGATTGAAGTGTTGCAATTGCAAATTTGGGAGATGTGGACCCGCACTCCAACGAGCACTCATCTATCCTTTTGAGCACTCCAATAGGTTACTTTTTCTGGAGGCTTAACAAAGTGAAGAATGGCAGCGTGTTTCAATGGAGCTTTGCCGGAACAATTTGGGAAAAGAATGAAGGAGGCACAAGGTGGCACGTGGAGACGAAGGGCCTCTAATGATGCAATTAACAATTTTCAACAATTTATAGTCCAGATAAAACGATGTCGTTTCAAATTGAGAAAATTGGAAAAAAAACACTAATACGATGTCTTAGATGAAAATAATGAACAATGACTTTTAAAGTGGCACTTAATATATATATATATATATATATATATAGTGGATACATCCGTTTTCTAGAAAGTTACTAAGGAGATAGATAAAACTCTGCTAAGGAGATAACTTACTTACGTGGTGAAAATCTAACAAAAATGGCCCCATCTAACAAAAGGGCCGCTTTTGTTAGGTTTCTGTCACGTAAGCTATAAGGCACTTTATCAAGAGATAGATAAGACTCCTTAGCAGGACCGTCCATTTCTAAAAAAAAGATTTTCAAAGTGCCTGAACTTTTCTGAGAAAATGTTAACATTTACTTAACTACTGATTCCTGCTAATGGTGTTTCCAAAATCCACCAGTATTTTTCAAACTTCGTAGCACACTTTTATAAGATCGGAAGAGCGTCGTCAATTAAAATCATGTCTTAATCGTATTAAACAATTTCTAATAGTAAGAAGAGCCCCAGTTGGTTCTCAATCTCAGAAAGTTGGAAAAATAAAAAAAAAAGGGAAAAGAAAAGAAAACTAATTTAATATTTGATGCTCATCATCATTTGGGAAATAACGTTACTGGTAAGATTGAGCAACTTTTGAGTGATATTAATGGGTTTAGGGCTAGGACCGGAGCTAGCCTTGTTCATCAGAAGTTGAACAAAATTGCTTATTTCTGCAGTTCTAACATGCTGGAAATGGCTGAGATTCCGAGCTCCAAGGAGCTCAAAGGCACATAATTTCTTGACGAATTTTCTAGTATGCATTGTAGGGTGAGATGGCAAAAGAAGAATTGTAGGTGGCGATTTTAATGGCTGAAGAATCCTTGCAAGAGGAGAAGGCGAGTTCGTTTGTTTTAAGGAATTCTTTGGCGAGTTCAGTAGAGGAAACCACCACCCACGTCACTAAATCAAGACGGAGCTAAATTAGAGGGCCGTAACCTATGAAGCGCGGAACGTAACCTATAAAGCGCGAAAACTCCAAAAAGGCTAATGTTTCATGTCGAAAACATTTCAGAAACTGAAACTCTCCGGAAACTCTCCAGAAACGTTTCTGAAACTCTTAAAACGTTTCCTAATTTTTAATAAAATTCAGAAACTCTATAGAAACTTTATGGACACTTTACGAAACGTTACGGAAACTTTTAGGAAACTTTACGACAAAAATTAAGATTTTTATTTTTAAAAAAAGGAAAATTTAATTATAATCATGTTAAAAAAATTATAGATGGTTATTGCATTAAGGTTTTAATATAAAATAAACATTTAAACTAACTTAAACTAAATTAATTAAATTTTCTTTTTGAGAAAGAAGTCTACGAATTAACCTAGCTACGAATTAACCTAGTTGCAAGTTCTAACGTTAGTTTTGGATTTTAGGGACAGCTCCAAGTCTCGAACATTCAAATTGCTAATTTCATTTGAATTGGTTTTGATATTTTAATTATCTAATTCATATTAATTAGTGTCTTGAGGTAGTGTATCTTTTTTTTTTGCCTGAATTTTGAGGTTGAATATTGAAATTATATAATAAAAATAACAATTATTACATAACATTTCTGTAGCTTTGTATCCTATATTTTTCAAAAATCACGTTTCCCGTGTCGTTTCGTGTCCCGTTTCTGTTTCCGTGCAACCTAGGCCCTAACGAGCCGCCATCTCGTGAAAAGTTTGGTGGAGTTTTGGGCCGAGAAGGTGAAGGTGCCCAATGAAGGGTAAGGCTAAGGGTTTTGGAGGAGATTTGGTGTGGTGGTTTCTATTGGTCAAGATTAGCCGAAGGAGGAGGCCAGAGAAAAAGATGAGGGTGGCATAGAGTACAAGTGTTGATGCGTAGTGGGAAACATGACACATGGCACGATTCTTCTATATGGTACATAAGTTTGAGTCGTACATTTATAAATGCATCCTTCAAGAGATATAAAAAGAAAACTGTATATCATTAAAAGAAAAAAAAGAGTTGCGCTATTTGAACAAATAGTGGTATAAAAATTTAAATATAATAGGATTTTAATTTTCAATACATCACATTTACATCAATGGTAATCTGATGGAGATGAAATAAAACACATAATGTGCTAAATTAGAATTAAGCACATAATGAGCTAAATTAAATAAAAGACATAAATGGGCTAAAACGCTCTAGAATCTTCATCATAATCACATAGACCAAGTCTTTTTGTTACATTCTTTGTCTTTTTTTTTTTTTTGTTTAAATAGAATTATTCAAAAAGAATTAGTTGATAAATGATTAACCATTTATTGAAATTGTACTCAAACTCATCAATTACTGATTCTAAATTTAGCTAGTTTGGTCAACTTAATGATCCGTCCATGCATCATTCAATCGTAATTTCTGGTTAACAACTCACCTAGACATATGGAAAAAAATTTCGGTACTCCATCCGTTGAGCTAGAATAATGATAAACATCCTCGTTTGTTCACCTGTTAGTTTAACGGTTGACAAAAATTATAAAAAAAAGTTAAAGGATAAAAATGTCAATTAAAATACTTGACTTATTTGATATTTAGATTTTTAAGAGTAAAATTATCAACTGATAAAGCAACCGGTGAACTAGTAGGGATGTGTATCATTACTCGTTAAAATTAATAAAAGACTTACATGTATATTTATGGACTTTAATTTAATAATAAATTCAGTATTATGAATCTATATATAGGTTGATAATTTTGTCATTATGGCGGAATATGGTACTTTCAAAATACCAAAATTTGGTTAGACGATGAGAAGAGCATCTCCCAACTCCAATGGAATGTCATTAAATTTTTTTTTACTACGCGGGTTCCATAAGAAAAGGACCCTATGCCCGGAGTTGAGGGATTGGGCCGCCACCTAACCTACGAAAATGTAGACGTCCACACTCTCTGGTGATAGTCTAGGGATTGGGTCGAGACAGAACCTACTATTTATTTTTTGCACGTGTACTGGATCTGTGATTTTCTGGATCCGAAATAACTCCCCTTTATAGTAGATGTGGCAAAAAAATTGACAGGGTCTCTTCTCATCTGGCATAAGGTCCATCCATCAAGTAGACAGCCCAGCCCCTTTCATCATCTCCAACGCTATCGTGTCCGATCTCTTTACCAAAGCCAAAAGGGAAAAATATGGAGGAATTTGAAAACCAGAGGAAATCAAACCTCCCGAACACCATTGACGGCAAGGAGTTTCATCTTCATTGTTTCTATATATGTAAGTATACTTCATCGATCTGTTCTTGTCTCTATACTCCATCGATCTGAAAGGGGGAAAAACCCCAAAAATACTGCCAGATTCCTTGTCTCCATCGCAATGTCTTGCTTTCTTCCCCTTGAACCCGTTTTGAAATTCTCCAGCTTCGATTTTCTTGTATAGAAAGAGAAAAGGTACTATGAAAAAAATTCCCCCCAATTCTATCATCTTTGCATTCTTTTGGCATTGGGAACGTAAATCTTGGGTGAGTTGGTTGTGTATCCTTGGGTCTGATTTCAGGCCCGCCGGTGGACGTTCATGCTTGTGTGGAGGTGCCATATCAGATGACCTTTGTGGATGACTTTTAGCACTGGAGAAGGGTTTTTACAGTAGGCAATGTTTTTTCCTATTTGGCATGACTTTTCCTTATGACCGACCCTTATAAACATTTCCAGTGTGTGTGTATACACACGCACATCGAGTAGAACTCTACGAATATTTGGGGGAAAAAATAGAAGAAACTTTAATAAATACATAAATTAATATTAATTTACATTTTGAGCAGACTTTAACATTGAGTCTGAAATTTATAATAATAGAGACATGAGGATAAGTTGTCATTGCATGTATTTTTCTACTCTACACGTGGATATTTGAACGTGAAAAGCAAATTCATCTAGAAATGCACGATTTGAATCTGTTACTATATATGTGAGAAATTAAGTTTATGATGCCTTTGTACTGTAGTTTTTTCACAAAAAAATTGTTATCAGATTCTTATATGACATTTTTTTCTACTGCATTAACTCATGTGGTATTTTAGATTTTTTCTTTTTTTTTTTTTAAAAATTTTTTTAATCTTTTCTGCCTTATCCATTTCTCCAGCCTTATCAATTTAATAATAGATAATTATTATAGTTAAAGTTAAGTTAATTAAAAGTCATAATTATAATTTTTTCTTAATTTTCCAGTATTAATATTAATAATTATTATGACAACTTTTCCTAAAAGGGAGAATATAACTACTTTTATAGATTGTTAGTTTATATCATCTTTATATTATATCTGGTTGTATTGGTTTCTAATAAAAACATATATTTTCAGAGTATAAGACATTGTCCAACTAACAATTATTTCTTATTATGCCATTTATCTGAATTAGTGTCAAAAGGTAAAATGATATTTATTTACTTTAACGATAATAATCGGGTTAAAATCTGCTGTAATTTATAGCTATCTTAACATGATAGGAACAAAATTACATTATTATTTAGTTAATATTAAAAATTAATTATCCTTTATTCAGTAACATAATTTTATAAAATTTTACTATTAAAAAAATTATAAAATTTCGTATTATTTATTTTTTAAATAATTTGATGTGCCCCCAACGCACGGATCAAATTAAGGGCTTATTTGGTATTATTTATTTTTTTATTTATAAATTCACATATTTTTTATTTGACAATTACTCAACAATCACTAATTATTTTAAACTTTAATTAAATCTCTATCATTTATTTTTACTTTTTATAAATTTTCTTTATAAATTAAGTTTATAAAGGTAAGCAAACGGACCTTAAAATTTCCCACGTTGGAAGTGGCGTCCGTATTAATCCAACCCGGTCCCAGCCCATTCGAAGCCCCTAGCAAGCGTTCATCTTTTACCAAAATTGTTGCGCAATGGCGTCAGAAGAGACCAAAGACGAGTTCTTGGCGGAATCTTTTTGGATTCGGGATTTATTGATAGCCAGGCCGTCGGAATGAAAAGGAAGCCTAGCCGGAGAATCAAAAAGGTAAACCACAAGGGACGTGGGCATGACCAAGAAATAGTGCCTAAAATTGCTTATGCATCTGAATCTGATATTCCGGGCTACTTAAATTACACCACTCAGAGCCTTCATCTCATGGCGGAAGCCATAAAGGTCAACCCTGAGAATACATGGGTATGGATGTTCAGACAAGAGACCCTTTATGAGATTGAATTCGATTTGCATAAAGAATTGGAGTATATGTGGTCACCCGCAAAATTTGACAATGTCATGTGGCGTCATAGATTAATAATTGCTAAGAGGCTTGGGATGGAGGACATAAAGGAGGAACTTTACTTCACCAAGAGTATTTTACCCGATGATCCAAGGAACAATTATGGCTGGGATCACATGGAAGAGCTCGCTGTGATGCTTGAAAAAAATGATGTTCGTGAAGAACATAATTGGACAACAAAGATTCTTTCTGTTGATGCAACGAATATTTATGTGTGGGCCTACAGATATTCCCTTGTCCAGGTGCTTGGAGTTGATGATATAATAGAACATGATTTTTTAATGACAGTGAAAATTTTGATTCATGATGCAAAGAACTTTGATTTCTGCACACACAGAAGTAGGCTTGTTATGCACCTCAAAAGTGATGTAATCAAAGAGCATGATTTCACAGCAAATATATTATTATGGAAAAAGATGCAACAAAAAGGATTGCTTGGTTACACAGAAAGTGGCTCGTTCAGTATGATACCAGTGCTGCTAGTAACGAGCTTGCGTTCACCAAGAAAATTTTGTCTGTGGATGCAAAAAACCATTATACTTGGTCTTATAGAAGGTGGCTAATTGAGTATCTAGAACTTACTGATGCTAAAAATGAAGAACTTCCGTTAACGAGGGAGATTTTATCTAAGGATGCAAAAAATCAATATGCCTAGTGGCACAGACAGTGGTCTAGCTATCAATGTATTTGGAGTATGCAAATTTGAAATTAGTTTTTGCGATAAGATCTTTGAGAAGGACATTTATAATGATCACGTTTGGAGTCAGAGACTCTTTGCTTTCTTAAGATTAGATCGAAAAATGCTGAAGGCATGCAGGAAGAACAAAGTAACTTATGCTATAAATGGCATCATTGAAGAACCCGAGAACAGATAACCTTGGTGGTACCTTAAAAATATTTACAAACGAGCTTCCTGTGATAGCATTCCCGAAGGTGTTATTCAGTCTGTATTATTGGGTGCAGAATTGCCAACAAACGTTATCTTGAATGAAGAGAAATATGTGAATGCTCTGCATGCACTCCTGGATCTTGTCACCCTTGGATAAGTTGCAAGATGCAAAATGTGATGGCTGATCTATGTATGAGATTCAATTTGGTTAATGTGACAAATGATATATGTTTGGACGTTGGTCAATCTATCTCTGGATTTCTCAAGGGTATTTTTAGAGTTTTGAAATATGTGGATCCCTTGGATACGCATGGTTGGCAATGGCACTTGAAGAGGGTCCTTGACAAAGTTGATATGGTACATGATGATCGTGAGAAGCTTCTTGATGAAGTTGACAAAGTGTGATCTCAATTGAGTTCCTGGAGTGTTTGGTTATGAAGTCGAATAGCTTATATCTAGGGGAGTTTCTTTTGCAAATATTCTAGTGATTAGGGCATTATTACTAGCACTAATATCACGAACATGATTTTCTATTTTGGGATGATGCAGATTGTTTTATAAAGAATGGTTACTTGTATTATACATGGTTGTGGATTAGTGTTAAAAAAGGAAAGGAAAAAAAAAACAACGTACGAGTGAGATTCTAGTTTTACTAATAATAATACGCATATACTTGTACATTGGTTTGAAAACATTACCTTTTAGACACAAGACATAATTATCCTTTTTGACTTCAAGAGTTACTATTAATATTTGTTTGTTTGAGATTTGCCTTCATTTTTATCTTCCATAATTTCGAACATCTAATATGCCAAATGTATAGGTTGATTTGGAAACATAACCACTGACAAGAGATGAGACCTGATTGACATAAGTATTCTTTAGAGTTGTTAATATTTGTTCGTAGATGGTTCCATTTGTCAAGGTTAGCCTTCATCTTTCCCTTTCTCCACTAATGTAATATATGAAAAAATATAGACCACCACACCAGTCAAATCATATAGAAAGTACCCTATATTTACTAAAAACGAGCATATTAAAAAAGAACTAATATTTGAACTATATTTCTAAAAGAAAAATGACTATTTTTTTAAAGAATGAACAAACAATACAAGTCTAATCAAATGAATTCTTGCCTGTCACTCACAAAAATAGACTTGTTATCGCTTGCCATATGAACCAACCAAATATGCCATACAACAATAATGTAATAGTTCTGCTAGATATAATTTAAATGCTAAGTTTGGCGCGAAAAGACCCTAATGTATAAGGTAGCTTTGCTATCAGTGTAACATCATGTGAAATTTAAGCTACATTTGACGATGATGGAATAATTGCTTCCGTTGCACTAGAACATTTCAAGATGTTTACAAAATTGAAGCCAAAGAAGGATTTCAATCCTTAATCAACCTCAATCAAAGTGAGGTGACTTAATCACAAGACACCACAAAGTATAAGGATATTTCGAGCAATAAACGAGTGAACCTTATTTTGCCACATATCCTCGCAAGTTGTACGGCTTCAGATTGTGCCACGTGTTGCAACGTCATTGGCGGAATTCAAAATTTATTAAAACTAACTAATTTTCAACTATTATAAAAAGGGTTATTAGTCCCAAAAGTTTCCTAAGCATTGCCAACACCCCAACCTCTCCTCCCTTACACCCAAATTCGTCCACCGCTATGGTGGGATAAAGAATAACACCAAAAACTCACTAAAATACTTGATTGTCTCTAGAAAAAGGGTAATTACCATATATAGAACGATTGTAACCTAATGAATAGCTTTAATTGAGAAATTTTAATACTTGAAAGGCATTTTCCACTTGGAATTATTCAAGAAATATTTGAGGTGAGTAACACATATTTTGGCTCTCTCCCTCTTGATACAAATGATTTTGATATTCTCTTGTGAGTAACACGTGTATTAACTCTCTCTCTCTTTGAAAATTATGCTTCTCTTGTGAGTAACCGGTACCTTAATTCTCTTTCTTTTATTCATCATATTTTCATAAAAAATGCATAGATTTTTAATGCATTATTATGGAAAGAAAGATTGGTTTATTGCATCTATATCGCTAGTCAAAACTCTACCCGTTCTGAATTGCTCTGTAGAACATGACCTTATTATGTGGTCTTGGTCATTTGGCTATGTGGTAACCTTTGTGGCATTGCTGTGTGGTCTTGGCCAATTTGAATTTTTATGGCCTTACTGTGTGGTCTTAGCCAATCATGTGCGCACCACGAGTAGTAGTTAAACTAGTAATAGGGTCCTTTTGTGCATCCATTGGCTTTATGCATCTAAAGGCTTTGTGAAATACATGGTTTTTCTGAAAATGCGTTTTCTTATATGAAAGGTGAATCAAAATATTTGGTTATTCACTGAGTACTTTGTACACACTCTCCATTTTCTACAATCTTGTAGATATTAAATTAAGAAGCTATATAGCTGGATCGTCCCAAGATGGAGGAGATACATGTATGTGATTGACAAGTCAGTGTATGCGGTTGATGTTTCGTTGTGAATAGCCCACAGAACATTTAATTATCAGACTGCACGGCGAAAGCACTTCAATATTTTGAACTGTATTTATATCAATTTTTAGTCGTTAATCGTTAAAGGCTTTCGCTATTGTTAAAATTCGTTTCGTCACTATCAGACTCTATCGTCTTTAACTTGACAAATAATTAGACACCTAACCTATTACTGCTCATGCAAAAATGGACATCCTTCCCTTTCTGATAAAATTCCTTGGTAATTATGCTTGTCATCCGCACGTCCAACAACACATCTAACATGCCTATTTAAAGATTATACTCTGTGTACAGAACCCGACTGCCAACCAAAAATAAAAAAAAACCTATATTTCAAAAACCACTTACGCGTGTTGTTTTTTCCAGTGTTCTAGAAAACGTGAGACATAGAAAAATGTCAACGTCAAACATTGAGCTTATGAGTGCTTAAGCGCGCCAATCGCAATAAAAACGCAACTAATGCGTGATAAAACGCAAAGCGTGATGAAGCATGAAACTCAAACTTCAAGCATAGGCGCTGTCCAAATATCGCTTAAGTGAGCTTTTTAGAACACTGATTTTTTCTCATTCATAGTTGGATATTAAAAAAAAGTAGAAATTAGTCAATACACACCCATTGACTATTGTAATTAGAAAAATATTTATTTTAATTTTTAATTGAAAAATTATAAATATTGGGTTATTTTATTTGGAAGAATACAGTCAGTGTAACAAATTACAATTGATAGCTTAATATACATTTTTGTAATTTGTTTCTAATAACTACTTCAAAAATTAACATAGTTATAATTGAAAGTATTTTTTTAATTTATTATAAATATAATAACTTACATGTAAAAACCTCTAAAAAAAAGGACTATACTCTAAGGTGGTCGTTGAGGGATTGGGCCGAAACGTAACCTACCAAAATCTGGGCGTGTTACCCTACGGTGGTAGTTTAGGGATTCGGCCTAAATGTGACCTACGAAATTGAGGATTTACTTTTTGCACGTGTATCGGATTTGTGGTTGAGGAAATTAAGGGATATACACTATTTTTTATTATTATATCAATTGTGTACCACTCGCATAAAAAAAAAAAAAAAAAAAAAAACCTGTTAAATTATCTTTATGCCATTCTATTTTTTCTTCCTTTTTTTAATTTTTTCTTCTTTTTTTTTTTTTAAATTTTCATAGCCTTTATTTATTTTTATACTAATTAAAGTACTATTATTTTAAATTTTATTATTAGTTTATATTTATTTATTACTTAGATTTCATCTCTATATATATACATATATAAAACCCTAGTTGTAACATCCTGCGAAATTTAAGCTACATTTGACGATGATGGAATAGTTACTTCCGTTGCACTAGAAGATTTCAAGATGTTTACTTAATTGAAGCCAAATAAGGATTTCGGTCCTTAATCAACCTCAATCAAAATGAGGTGACTTAATAACAAGACACCACAAAGTACAAGGATATCTCAAGCAATAAACGAGTGAAACTCATTTTGCCAAACAGCCTCGCAAGGTGTACGGCTTCAGATTGTGCCACGTGTCGCAATGTCATTGGCGGAACTCAAACTTTATTAAAACTAGCTAATTTTCAACTATTATAAAAAGGGTTATTAGCATTGCCAACACCCTAACCTCTCCTCCCTTACACCCAAATTCGTCCACCGCTATGGTGGGATAAAGAATAACCTCAAAAACTCACTAAAATACCTGGTTGACCACCGAGATCTACACCATTGCCTACACTCTTTCCCTACACACGCTCTTCCGATCTGTAACCTAATGAATAGTTTTAATTGAGGAATTTTAAGGTTTGAAAGGTATTTTCCTCTTGAAATTATTCAAGAAATATTTGAGGTGAGTAATGTATATTTTGGCTCTCTCTTTCTTGATACAAATGCTTTTGACATTCTTTGTGAGTAACACGTGTATTGGTTCTTCCTTCTCTTTATACGAAACTGATGATTATCTTGTGAGTAACACATGTATTGGTTTTTTCCTTTTCTTCCTTTGGCTCTGTTATTCTCCTTGTATCTTGGATCTCTCTCTTAATTGTATTTGGTCTTTAGTGATTGATAGTGCACTATTGCTCTAGATAAATGATTGTTCTTTAGTCTTGGTTATCGCTAGTAATGCTATATACTCGTTTTACTCTGCTATCTGAATTGTTTTATGATATTATGGCCCTGCTACGTGGTCTCGGCCATTCTGATCTATTATTGAATTGTATGGCTTACGGGTAGAGGCTAAACTAGTGATGTGCCCGGGCTTTGTATCATCGAATCTTTGTGAATGACCTTCTTTGTGCATAAAAATATCATATTCTGTATTGTTTTGTGTAGATCAACACATGCTGTTATTCACTGAGTACTTTTGTACTCACCTCCCAATCTTCTATAATTTTATAGGTATTGGATTTAACAGCTCTGTGACCGGATCGTCCTACAGATGAAGAAAATACATTTATGTGATCGAGACTTCGGCGGGTGGCCGGAGTTTCGTTGTGGATGGCCTCGATGACTTTAATCATCAGAGTGCGTAGCGAAAGCACCTTGATATTTTGAACTGTATTTATATCAATTTTTAATCGTTAAAGACTTCCGCTATTATTAAAATTCCGTTCGTAACACTAGTTACTTCTTGAATCAATTGCTGCTGCAGCCAGAGCCACCACTGCCATCGGAGATCGGAAGAGCACACGTCCACGACAACCTACCACCACACACCGCGTGCCTCACCACCACCACCCGCCACTCGCATCATCACCACCCACTCGCCGCACGCCTCACCATCAACGTGCTGCTATCGTAACTATTGGCGACAGTCGCGGCAACGACAATAGCAGCAGCACGTCTCACCACCTATGCGCTGCTGCCGCGACTGCTGTGAAGTAAAGCAGCGACGGCTGCTGTTGTTCATAGCAGTCAATAGGCGCTAATGTCTGATTTTGCCACTGGAACATTTTCCGGCGGCTGAATTTTTATCCTTCATTTTTTTTTTTAAATTTTGAAACCCTATTTGGTTATTTCATTTTCATTTTGTTACCATCTTTCGGTTGTCTTTTTGTTGGTTTATTTTCCTATGTTATCATCTTCCATTTGAACTCTCCCCCCTAATGTTATCATTCTCGTTTTGTTAATTTCCTGTATTTTATCATTTTGTCACCATCCCATTGTTTTTTTTTTTTTTGCAAGCAGTGGCATCGGCTACACTAAATACGCCTATGTTTTTATTGAAAATTTTACTACTTTTTTTAATGTTATATTTATCTGGATTGTAACATCCCATGAATTTTCAACTATAAACTAGGTGACATGTAATCATTATTTTGGGATACTTAATTAAGAATTTTTTTCAATAGTTGAATTTGTATAAATTATGTAATATGATTATAAGATTATTATCAACATATTTTATAATTGTATGGATATATTGCATTAACAATGGTAGGAAATTCTCTAGAATAAGACTATATGTCATTTTTAGCTATAAAAATTAGTAGTTAATGATTAATTAACTTGATAACACTTGGCAGTTTAATGATGAATTAACTTGATAATTTGCCACGTGTAGGGACATTTAGTGGCTTTTTCATTAGTGGATTTGAAAGGCTAATTAAACACAATTAACTCCTAACTTCTATAAAGGCAAGGTATTTGGATCAAAGCTTTCATACACCAAACCCTCTACCGTCCTTTCCCCTACACACACATATAATATATATATATATATATATATATTGTTCCATATTTATAGTATAAAACTATATAATATTTAGATGCTTTGATTTTTTACGTGTGGGAGATACAAATGAGTAATCTAATACTTTAATTTCCTTGCTACATGCATAAAGTTTTGATGAAATAAGCATGTATTTTGATTGGTGATTTCAATAAGACAAACATGGATTTTGATGCATTATTATTAAAAGAAAGATTGGATTATTTCATTTGTATCACTAGTTAATACTCTACCCGTTTTGTATTGAATTGATTTGAATTGTTTCCTACACTATGACATATTCAATAATCTCGGGATAGGGAAGATTAATGTGGTGTTTGCTTTGAATTAGAACTTCGGTATGGGTCTATCGGGGATCATTGTGGATCCACTTAATTAAATTGATATGAATCTTGCGCACACCACGGGTAGTAGTTTAACTAGTGATATGGCCTATTTATGCATCCAAATGATTTGTGACACATATGATTTATCGAAAATGCAGTTCCTAAGTGAAAAGTGAATCAATATATTATGTTATTCACTAAGTACTTTTGTACTCACCCCCCATATTTTATAATTTTGTAGGTATTAAATTATTAAACTTTGTGGCCGGATCGTCCTAAAGGCTGAGAGGATACATGTATGTGATCGAGACTTTGGTATGTGGCCAGGGTTTCATTGTGGGTGGCCACGATAATTATTAATTATCAGATTGCGCAACAAAAGCATTTTGATGTTTTGAACTGTATTTGTATCTATTTTTAATCGTTAAATGCTTCCGCTATTGTTAAAATTCGGTTCATCACATGGATAGTAACTTTTGTTTTGTGAATGATAACATTATTACTATGTTTGTGGCGTGGCGATGTTGGTAGTTGACGGTGGTCCTTACTTGAAAGTATTGACGGTACATAAATATGACTATTTTTCTATTGGAAAAATTTATATTTAAGTAATTATTATTATAATTATAATTTATAAAAAATAATAATTAATAAAGAATTGAATTTTAATAAAAATTTGTTTTTAGGGTAGTTTTGAAATAGAAACAGTATTTTTACAATTACTTTCAATCTAAGGGTGTTGTTTAAAATGCTATTATAAAAGGTGGTTTTTATATAAAAAACCCTTTGTGGTTTTCTGGATCCGAAATAACTCACCTTTTTTTTTTTTTTGAATCAAGAAAAACCCACCTTCGTAAACATTTCTATACATAAATGTTTTGGAAAAAAAAACTAAACTTTTATTTATACATAAATTATTACTAATTTACATTTTGAGCACACTTCAACATTGAGTGCTGACTTCGCCCATGATATTTATAATAGAGACGCAATTGCAAGTAATCTATTTTTTTCCTAAACACGTGGACATTTAAACGTGAAAATCATATTCTTCTAAAAATGCACGTTCGAATCTCTATTGTATTTTACTCTTATATATGCATATACTTGGACATTGATTTGAAAGCATAACCTTTCTGTGCAAGACAGAATTATTCTTTTTGACTTCAGAGTTAGAAATATTTGTTCCTAGTTCCTACACGATTTACTGTCGTTAGGATTTGCTTTCATCTTTATCTTCCCCTCCCCTCTACTATATCACCTTGTATAATATATATATGTGTGTGTTCGTAGATAATTCTTTTGCCAAGTTTAGCCCCCATCTTTCCCTTTCCCGATGATTTTGAATATCTAAATTCTCGTCAATAATATATGTCAGTAAGCTTTTAATAGGCTTCAAAGTATTAGAAATCTAGTGTCATAGTGGCACTGAAAAATAATAAAATATAATATTAACCGTTGGTACGAGCACACACTACCTTATAAATCACATCAACTATTAGTATTGTATAATACATTTGTCTAGTGCTGTAATAGTCTCATGATGGCACAGATATCTTACAAAAATGCCTTTCAATTAGTGGAGAAATATGGAAGAACTTCCAACCTCTTGTATATAGAAAAATAGAAACTGACACACTAACCACCTGTACGTAGATCAAGAAGCATATGAATTCATTCGAATAGAAGTTACTGTTGATCATTTATTGGAAAACAAAACTGAAATATAAAACCCCTTCATGTCTTCTTCTTTCCAGTAATGGTTCACGGCCATATGATTCCTACCCTGGAAATGGCCAAGCTTTTCATTTCTCGGGGTGCGAAGGTAACTGAAATCATGGCTTCTGGATTCGTCGAACCAATAGAAAATGCAAAGAAATCAGGATTGGATATCGAGAAGCAAGTCGTCAAATTTCCACCGGAAAACTCTGGATTGCCGGATGAAGTCACGAGTCTTGATCCAGTTAAGCCTGAGGATATGATACCCAAGTTTGCACAAGCCCTGGAATTGCTTCAAGAACCGGTCAAAAAGCTCCTGGAAGAATTTCGTCATGATTGTTTTATTGCAGACATGTTTTTTCTTTGGGGTACTCATGCTGTAGCCAAATTTGATATCCCAAGGATGGTTTTCCATGAAATGTGTTTTCTGTCTCTGTGTTGTTCAGCACACTTGAGGATTTACAAGCCTTACAAGAATGTATCTTCTGATACAGAGGAGTTCGTATTGCCCACTCTTCCCCATCAGTTCAAGTTTACAAAAACACAGATGCCTGATTTAGGGCGAGAAGAAACCGAGACTCCTTTCGCAGAGATGTTAGACAAAATAATAGAATCTAGAGAGCAGAAGCTACGGAGTTGTGTTAACAGCTTCTATGAGCTGGAACCTGAACACACTGATCATTACAGAATAGTTTTGAAGAGAAGAGCTTGGCATATAGGCCATCTTTTTTTATGCAATAGGGGAGGGAGAGAAGATGAAAAAGCACAGAGGGGAAAAGAATCCGCCACCGATGTACACGAATGCCAGCAATGGCTGAATTCCAAGGAACCAAATTTTGTAGTTTACATCTGTTTCGGAAGTATGATATCATTTACTGCAAAACAGTTATTTGAGATCACAAAGTGTCTTGAAACCTCAGGCCAGAAATTCATTTGGGTTGCTCGGAAAGGCAAAAATGAGAACTCAAGGATTCGAGGAAAGAACAAAAAGAAAGAGATTGATCATAAGGGGTGGGCACCGCCGGCTTCTGATTCTTGAACACAGAGAAATCGGAGGCTTTGTTACTGCGGATGGAATTCTACGCTGGAAGGATTGTGTTCAGGGGTCCCTATGGTGACGTGGCTGACATTCGGAGAGGAGTTTTACAATGAAAAATTGGTGACAGATGTTCTGAGAATTGGAGTCTCTGTTGGTAGTTACCAGTGGAAGAAAACAGAGAGTGAAGGCGTCGAAAGGGAAGCCATAGCCAAGGCAGTGAAGCAAATTATGGAAGGAGAAGAAAGTGTAGAAATGAGAAGACGAGCACGAGAGTACAAATTCAAGGCAAAAATAGCCGTTGAACAAGGTCGATCTTCTTACAATGACTCAAGTGCCTTGCTTCACGATGTTACGCACACTCCTCTTACCATTAACCAGCCGGGTAACAAATTACAAATTAGAAGTTTATTTGTTGATGATAATTAAAATACTTCTAGTACTGAAACTCATTCTAAATTTGTAGTATTAAGGATCGATGATTATGGTGCTGATGAGTTTTATTTTGGTGTGTTACTTTCGGTAAGAGGTCGCCCGTTTTATAGAGCGCCCTCAGGCTGAACCCTAGTGGGCGTAGAGGTTGAGAACCTTCCAATAAGAGGGCTTAGGGTTGCTTGATTAGGAGTAGTCGTATCACTTGTCTGGGAAAAAATGCTTTAAAACTATGTTTTAAAGAATTCATGTGTCTAGAGGTCTTTTTTATATAATTTATTTTTCTCTTTTTGCTTGGACAATTGCCTTGTAAGAACTGCCAGGAATTTTTTGATTTCCTACTTTGGTATAAGACTCTATTTCGAGTGAGAACGGCATTATGTTTTGATTTCCTTTTCCAAATAGTTAAATTTATTTTGATGTTGCCACATGGCTATTGTTTTCCGAGCATAACTTGTTTGAGAATGACCTGAGCTTAGTGAATTGAACCCTATGATGTGGCGGTTTTGCTGAGCATGATTTTGTTAAGAGTGACTTGAGCGGAGCTTCTGTTTAAGAATGACCTTAGTCAAGCTTTTGTTTAAGAACAACTTTAGCAGAGTGCCCGTGACTTTGAGAGCTTAGTTTGAGCGAGGACGATATCACGCCCCTAATTTCATCACCATATTATCACAAAGCAAAGGTAACGGAAGCATTTAACTATATATATTTCCATTAAAATTGAGGGCGAGACTTTTACAAATATAATTCAAAAGTCTTACATTCAATATCATTTTATAATAACTATTGCGGCCACCTACAACGAAACATCGGCCACACACCGAAGCTCCGATCACATACATGTATCATCTCTATCTTTGAGACGATCTGACCACAAAACTTTTAATTCAATACCTACAGGATTGTAAAAGATGGGGGTGAGTATAAAATACTCAGTGAATAACCAAATATCTTGATTTACCTTCCGTTTAAGAAATGCATTTTTAAGAACATCATGTATTTCACAAAGCCTTTAGATAAACAAAGTCATTGAATGCACAAAGCCTTGTACAAATGAGCCCTATCACTAGTTAAATTACTACCCATAGTGCGCACATGATTGGCCAAGACCACACAGCAATGCTACAAAGATTACCACATAGCCAAAATGACTACGACCACATAGCAAGGTCATGTTCCACAAAACAATTCAAAACGGATAGAGCATTAACTAGTGATACAAATACAATAAACCAATCTTTCTTTTCATAACAATGCATAAAGTTTATATTCAATTTATGAAAGCTTATAGAAACATCATGCACAAGAGAAAGGGAATCAAAATGCCAGTTATTCACCTCTTAATTTCCTAAGATTCTTGGATAACTTTTAGGTGGAAATGTGCCTCCAAAATCTTAAAATTTCTTGAGAAAAATGGTTTTTCAAGTAAAGGTTATATATATGTGTGTGTGTGTATATATATATATATATATATATATATATGAAAAGGGCTTTGTGTTAAGGGCAATGATGGTGTCTTGGAGAGTTTTAAGTAGTGTTCTATGGCTTCCTAAATTGTTGGACGAATTTCTTTTGCGTCTTGGTCCTTTTTTATAGGTCTTAGGTTTAGTTATATTTAAATGTCATTTGAAATCTATGAATTCCAAAACTAACAAGTGTCTTGTACACTTGTCAATATTAGCTATTAATTAATTATAAAAATAACATGTGCATTATTACACTTGGCAAGAATAACAACTAATTATTTACACAATTGACAATTGTCCTATAAATTTGGCAAAACTAGCACCTTCCATTAATAACGCATGTCTTATAGTTTAGTAAAGTTTATTGGAAATCTTCACCGGATGTTACAGACGGACTGAAAATGACTTGGGAGCGGACGTAGATTAGCTAAGAGTGATATGAGTACCACAGGCGGAAGGACGTAGATTTGCTAAGAGGTAGCCATAGAGCGGCTTGAAAAACGTCCTAGACACTGCGGCTATTGGTGGATGTAGGTCGAGGCAAGCAACCTGAGAACTACGTTAAGAGTGGACATAGATCCTTGGAAACTTAACCTACAAACATGCAAATACCCAGAACCTTGGTTTTGGCCCCAACTCCATAATAATATGACTATGTGTAGATGATGATGTAGATTTAAATGTGTTTTGAATGTTGTGTTGGCGAAGATGAACAACACCATTTCCTTTCCATGTTAATGAAGATGAACAACCTTAAGCTAGCTTTTCACCTTTGGAGCTTTAAGCATGTTGTTGTAATGAAGATTGACAACCTAGGAGTTTTTGTAATGAGCAACCATAATGCCGAGTAAACCTATGTTAAGGAATTGTCGCCGAAGAGGTGCCACGAGCGACCCTAGCTCGCTAGCGTACGTACTTGAGGCCGAGTAACCTTGGTTCGATGTCGCCCGTGCATGAGGCCGAGTAACCTTGGTTCGATGTCGTCTGTGCTTGAGGACGAATGACCTTGGTTCATATGCACGCATAGTTAACGCCACGCGACCTTGGTTTGCTGTGTTGGACTTCAAAAATTCCTTTGAGATACACAAAGATCTTACAGCACTATGCCTTTTAGAGCCTCACAAAGGCTTATGGGAAGGCAAAATGCTGGTTACAAGTGAAATACGTTGAAGTAAGGGTCAACGATTTTGGGCCTTTCACCAAGGTTAACAATGAAGAGTAGGGGGAGAGCCTGGGGGTATGGATGTGAACTCCCCAGTGGTCGAAGTACACAATGACTTTGATGCTTAAATGCTTCTTAAGTTGTATTTGTTGATGGCTTTATCTCGTAAAAGCCTTCCTTTGCCTTATGACTTTTGTCTTTTTGGGTGTTATGACATGCTAATAAAGATGATTCGTTGATAAGATCATTTATTTTGTTTTACTTTTGACATTTCTTTTGTTTTACTTTTGACAAACATGACTAAGTATGTAGTTTGCGCATTCAAGGTACTGTACTGAGGGGCGGTTGTAAATCGAGTGCAAAGAGCGACCTTTGGCCTTTCACGTAGAAGAAAAGTGACCCATGATGCCCCTTTAAGAGGTACCCATGGGTCGAGCGGAGATGGTAACCTAGGCATCAAAGCCTCATGCAGGCGCAAGTTTAATGGAGCGAGGTACCTTCCTTGAAAAGTACGTAAGCAATGTATTAGATATGGAAATAGGCCTTGTGAAGAAGCGATCTGTGAACTTCTTTAATAAAGAGCAGGTCTGACTAAGAGTACCTGAGGGCCGCATTAGGTATAGGTCAGTTAAATTGACAACCTGGAAACCACTTTGAGAGTGAAGTAGGCCTTTGAAAGAGAGGACCTCGCTCCTCGGCTATAGATGGGCATATGTCTCACTAAGTGGATGACTTGGGAACCACTTTGAGAGTAGACATATGCAGTTAAAAATGGGGACTTTGGGCACTGAGACTATAAGCGGACGGAAGGCTAATTGAACAAGCGATCTGGAAACCACTTTGAGAGTGGACGTAGGCTGATTAAAGAGCAACCTTAGGCATAAAGAAAGCCTTATGGTGTTTTTGAGTGTGAGCTATGTCACTTAGCTCGTGTGAGAGTGACTTTAGGCGTAAAGGAAGCCTTAGGGTGTTTTTTAGTGTGAACTATGTCACTTAGCTTGTGTGAGAGTGACCCTAAGCGTAAAGGAAGCTTTATGGTGTTTTTGAGTCTAAGCTATGTCACTTAACTCATGTGAGAACAACCCTAGGCGTAAAGGAAGCCTTTGGGTGTTTTTGAGTGTGAGCTATGTCACATAGCTCGTGTGAGAGCGATCCTAGACGTAAAAGAAGCCTTAGGGTGCTTTTGAGTGTGATCTATGTCACTTAGCTCATGTGAGAACAATCTGAGTACCACTTTTAAGTGGACATAGACCAACCAAAGGGGTGAACCATATTCCATGGCTTGGCGGGGCGTAGTTCAAAAGAGTGATCGAGTAGGCAAAAATAAATTTAGAGACATGAGAGGTCAGTAGGTGCAGATATCGATTATGAGCCATGGCAGGACTCACCTAAAACAGGACGAGTATATAGAGCATATCAAAGTTTAGGAACACTCGCGCAACGTCATCACCAATCATGCAATAGATTTGACAAACCAATTAGAGCATATTATAATGAAAAGATGCATTCAGATTCTGCACTATCGGTATAATTTCAGCACTAAAATCCATTAAATTTAACAAGTGTACATATGAAATCACGAACAATTCATTAATCACATTAAATTTAACAAATGTACATATGAAATTACGAGCAATTCATTAATCACTAACATATATTAGAGGTTCCTAATAACCATTAAAAGAATATCAAAAGAATCAGATAATCTCATAACTGACAATCTTTTTAGTATTATCTTTTACATATGGTAGAGAAGTGTTGAAATGTGTTTTCGGCAGTTGCAACTTGTAAGAAACGAAAAGGTTCGTTTCAGTGGGGTCGATGCAAGTGGAAAAATGTGGAACCCTCGAATAAATAATAGTTAATTGAATTGAATAAATTAATAGTAAGCAAAATAAAATATCTGGAAAAGATATTCTTATTAATTTGATATCACTTGAGAGCGACAGAAACGAAATGGTGGAGGAATTAATTAATTAACCTAAACAGAATGGCAAGGATGATGGTAGTAGCCGATGCGAGAGTGCTCATGGTGAATCCAAGCGTTGGATTACTGTAAGCAATTCCTCTATTACCCAAAATCTAAGCTGTAAACTCGAGAAGTTTGAGGGGGAAGAACATCCTCTCGTTGCGGATTCTGGACTACCTTTCTTGCTTGCTTGTCTTTATTCGTGAAATTTTTACATTTTTAAGGGGAATCAACAATGGCTTCCTGATCGGTTCCCACAGATAGCGCGAATTGATGAGTTTTATTTTGGTATGTTGCTTCGGTAAGAGGTCGCTTGTTTTATAAAGCACTCTCAGGCTGAACCCTAGTAGGCCTAGAAGTCGAGAACTTTCCAATAAGGAGGGTTTAGGTCGCTGGATTAGGAATAGCCGTATCAGTTACTATATATATATCACCATGAATGTCCAATAGGATTATTATTCTTATACAAATGTCAAGATAACTACGATTAAGTATTCCGATCTCAAATGGCTTCGAAATGTCATGAGTAACTCCCGAAGAACTAGATTTGCACATCTCTATTTTTGACGTCTATTGTGCGAAACATCTCTACCTATCAAGTTTTGGCGTTGCTAACTCTCAGCACAACCTTTCCTTGCACAGAATGTCCTTATCGTCAAGTTTTGGAGTTAAGTAGCAGTTGAAAACCTAAAGAGACAAAATTTAAAGGATATTTTGATTATCTAACATGACACGACCCATTCCCAACTCCTCTAACTTACTAGAAGCGTGACGTGCGCCGACGCTAAATTTCAACTATAAGCTAGAATTTTCCGTCAAGACTCGTGAACATTCTAATTATTCTAGAAAATTTCAACAGCACTTCCTTAAATTGTCAACAAAACCAACCTGTACCAATACCATATATCAAGCCCATAACTTCTCATTCACTTCAAGCAACAATTCATATATGAAAAGATTTACCAAATCTAGTAAATTTCACTCGAAACACACAATGCATGTTAATAATTGAACCATAACAGAGCTTATAATTCGTAAAATATAGCAAACTCATAACAATCTCTATGCGGTGGCTCGTGCTTTTGAAATAGCAGGCTCGACCCTTATGTGTTTCCCAAACTCCAATTGCAGCATGGAAAGAATCATTTGAAAAACATGTGAGTTAATAAGCCTAGTGAGTGGAGTTTTATAATTAAAACATGCTTTAGAAAGTCGAAATATAATTTTTACAAAACCTCGGATAAAACGTTCAAGTGCATATTGGGAATTTTTATGACTTTAAATGTAAATTCAACGTAACATTAACGTCAACATTTATAACATCATCACATGTTAGAATCATCATGAGCCTCATTTCATTTCAAGATCATTGCAGAAATTTCCCCAAAGAGTATCTAACATCTCATTATCATAATATCAAGTCATACGCGAGTAGACACCAGCTTGGACAATAGGTACCTTATGACCCCTTCACCCTAGGCAGTACAATTAAATAGCTTGAGTCATAGCTAGCACGTAGGCCCCTTCACCTAGACAGCGTTCATTTGGTGAACTTGAGACATAGGCCCCTTCGCCCGTAGGCGGCATGATCATAAACATGGGATACAAATTGGGGGGATTTTCATACGTCATAAATCATACTTCAACTCAAATATTCTTTAAATCATGAAACATTATCTCATACAAACATTCACATGAACTTTTCTAAAGAAATATGTCAACTTTTATGAACTTTCATAGAAATACATTATCATTGTAAAACATTACAAGTTCATGTGAAATCAAAGCATAATTCAATTTTCATTTAGAAAGAAAAGAAGAGGAAATGTTTCACTCACCAGCTAAGTAGCCATGTACATGAAATCCCTTTCATGTGTCCGAAAATATAACATAAAGACTCTCAAACTTCAATTCTTTTCTCATAATATCTTGTTGTCTACATAATTTATATTTTCATAACTTTCCAATTATTCCCTTCCTTGGCTTTCTTTTTTTTTTTCCATTTACTTATTTCACGTCCTAACTTAGACAACTATTCATAATATAATACGTCATTCCATTATATTAACACATATTTACTCTCTTAAGTCATATCTCATCTCTTTCCCTTTAAATGCATGCCAATTCCCCTTTAAATGCATGCCAATTCCATAATTTCTTTAACTATATAAAGTTGCCCCGTTTTGGGCAGTCCACTTTTAAGACCATTTTATAAGCAAGAAGTGTGTCGTATGATTATGAAATTCCCCCATAAGGTAGCATACTTAAATACATTCATCATATATGAAATTGAGCTCAAGAAAAATATGTTAGCAATATCAAAGTATTCCTTCAATTCCTAGAAATTCTGTTCTTGGGTCAGCCCTAACCACTTCCACAAAACACATCATAAAAATTCTTACCGACCTCCAAATTGTGTCATTTCAATTTTGGAATAGACAACTCATGAAGGATCATTTTTCAACCTGAACCTCATAAAAATTCAACTTATTCTATCAGTTATGGCTTTCTAAAGGGGAAAGGGCAGAACCTTCATGCACCATAATTCCAAGTTTTATCTCTAAGCATAATTTTTCATCATTTAAACCAATAAACTATATCAAAATCAACTAATCAATTCTATATAAAATTTCTTAACCCTTGGAGAAAATTAAACCTTAAAATTTATATGAAATCAAGCTTGGAAGTGAATATTACTTACATATATTCATACCTCTTTGGTCTTCTTCCTCAATTCTCCAATTTTCCCCAAAAGTTTCCTCCTCTTGCTTGATCTTCTAGCTCCTCTCTCGATCTCTCCCTCATTCCTCTCGGCCCTCTCTCTATCTCTATTTATAAAAATTGGCCCACTTCAAGAGAATTTTCTCGATATATAGGCAAATGTGCACCCAAAATCCTTCAACTTCTTGCTTTGCTTCATGTTGGTCCCTAACTCCCCCTCTCTCTCTCCCCTATCCTCTCTCTCTCTCTCTCTCTCTCTCTCTCTCTCTTTCTCAGCGCTTCATTTGAAGACAATTAGATATTTGTTTTAATTATTCGTATTTATTCTCAAGTCCCCAATTTGTTTTGAAGCTTAATTTTAAACATTTAACTTTCAAGCATATCTCGTTTAGTCCTTAACTTCATGCTTTATTCCATTTAAACTACCAATCTTATAATATGATTCCATATGATTCATCTTATTTAATAGGTTAATGGTAACCTCAAAAATTAAATGAATGCATTTTATCAAAATTTGACCTTGACTTTATTAATCTGCCTTTGACTTCGGTCCATAAGATTGGGATGTCACATAACATAATCTATTGTATCAATTTTATTATTATTATTTTCTTTTCAATTTCATTGAAAAATCAAACAATCTACATTTTTTACCAACATGATGATTAAAAATTAGGAATTTTCATTTTTGAACAATTGAGGGTGTATATCAAATTATATTAACCATTAAATCATTTTCACACTGATAAAAAATACTCAATACTTCATGCTTGAAATCCACTATGGGGGTCTCTTTTTTGTAGGCCAAAATACCCTTTAGTTTTATATTTTTAGGTGTTCAACAGTTAATTAATTGCAAAATTTGATGGGAGTGACTTTTTGTGCAAGGAAATATTTTGTTGAGGGTGATCAATGCAAAAAATCGATAGGTAGGGATGTTCTGCACAATACACGTAAATGGTAGGGATGTTTAGTGTCAATTAGCCTACCAACAAATATTCATAACACTTAATTGTGCTAATCATCTCTTTTCAAAGCATGCATTGTTAGGTGAATTTGATTTCAAGTTCAAACATCCAAGTGTGTGGGAGAAAAATAGATTGCTAGCAACAACAATTTATCCTCATCATGTCTCCTATTATAAAATTATTGAAAATATTTCAATGGGCGTCATGATCATTTTCTAAAATGAGCATATCTCACAATGAGATGAACTTAGAAACATATAAGCTTACCCCTATGTGAAGGAGTATTTGTTTAAAAAAATGAGCACGATAACCAAATGAAAAATAACTCAAATACATATGTTGGTCTAATTTTGTTTTCTGAAGTTGGGGTGAATTGCATAGTTTATATATTGGGTTTTTTTCACCTTTCGTCCCCATCCTTTTTACTTTTACACAATCTTGTCCCCATCATTTTTTTCTCCCCTCCTAGATCCTCAACCTTTAGTGAAATCTCCACATTCGTCCCTTCTCACGTTTTCCGTCAAATTGCCATTAAATTCAAGGGCAATGTAAGCAATTCAACTAAAAAAGATAGGGTTAATTTCGGTAGTACTCTTCTTTTTAAAAGATCAATGCCTTTCCTCTTTTTTTCAGCTGTTTGCATTCTTTTCTTTCTTCTTTGTAAGAAATTCCACTTTGTGGATTTCTTTCTTTCCTTATTAACAAAAGTAGGGTTCTCTCTGGGTGGTCGAGCCCTATCCTTTGCTCTAAGAGAGTTGGGCTGCTGGTCCCCAACCTTTTGACTTTTACACAATTTTATCCTCATTCTTTATTTCTTCTCATTTCATAAGTCCCCAACCTTCATTAAAATCTTTCCTTACCTCCCCTCAACTCGTTTGCTTCCATCATCTTCGCTGTAGAAATTGATTATATAATGTTGTTTCTTTTTTTAATAAGTGAATACCATATTTTTTCTTTGTTACACAAAACGATATGGGAAATTTTAGTTGAAAGATTGAAGAAAGACAGTGATTTCTTGATCGAATGGGAAATTTGGTCGAAGTGTTGCATTTATTACTACGGTAGTTTCAAATTCACTATTAATTACTCTGAACAGAGAGGTGTTCTAATTACAAACTTAAGATCCTCTAAGGTGTCTTTCTCTAGTGCAGGCATAGGATTTCCACCCACGAATGAACCATAGGAAGTGCTGCTGGTTCATCTGGTGATTGTGCCTTGACAAATAATTTTTTTCGATAGTGTTTATTTTAGGTCTGGTTGTCACTGTGAGTGTTGATTTTGTTAGTTATGCTGTTAGTTGTGACCGACAGTTGGATTTTTTTTCTGGGGGCTCATTTTGTGCTTTCTTGTCCCAACAATTATTCGTCAATAAAATAAACCCCTAGTAAGGGTGGGATGAAGACTCGAATTCAAATTCAATGGTACCCTTGCTATTAGTACAGCCCTCATGATCAAAGCATAGCACATGACTTGTGGGCACCAACCAAATTTCCGCCATCCTAGAAAATGGAAATGTTCACAGAGGCGAGCGGGGAGTCATATCAAATTTAGAAAACCACGTGTCGTATGCACGTGCAGAAAATAAATCCTCATTTTGGCAGGTTAGGTTTTGGCCCAATCCGTCAAGTACCACCGTAGAATAGATTTCCATTTTTCTTCCTAATTTTTCATATTTGCAAGTTTGTTGTATCGCCCGGTCACTTTGCCGCAGGATAGTGCTATTTATTTATTAATTTTTTATTATTATTACTAGATTCTCACTCGGCATTACACCGGAAGAATAAATATCGAATTTTAAAAAATAAATAATATGAAATTTATAAGTTTTTCATTTTTCTTTTTTGTATGGTGAAATTTTGTAAAGTTATGTTATCCAATGAAGAATAATTAATTTTTAACATCAATTAAACAATAATATAATTTTTTCTTGTCACCTTAAGGTAATTATAGTTTATCACAAATTTTAACTCGATTGTTATTATTAACGCAAATAAATATTATTTTAATTTTTACACTAATTTAGATAAGTGACATAATACGAAATAGTAGCTAGTTGGGCGGTTACGTGTACTGTGAAAATATTTCTTATTCGAAACCAATAAAGTCAAATAGCATGAAAATTATATAAATTAATAATACATAAAAGTGGTCATATATAAAACAGTCGTAATTTTTAATATCCATTTATACTGGGAAAAATTAATGAAACATTAAATTATAATTTTCAATTAACTTAAATTGATGATATATATGTTTAATTTCTACTAATTATAAACTACAAATTTCAAGATATATTAGATAATTGGATAACCAAATTTATATATAATTGAAACAATTAAATAATGGTAATTATCTATTAATTTAAACAATTAAATAATGATAATTATCTATTAATTATTAAATTTAATAGTAAATCTTATTTTAAAATGGTGAATAAAAAACTTTTTAAAAAATTGAAAATTTCAGAATACCACACGAGTTACCACAATATGAAACAAAATGTCTAAAAAAACCTTACTAATAGATTTTTTGTGGGGAAAACTACAGTATAAAGGTACCCCAACTCCTTTTAATTAATTAATATATAGATTTTATTTTATTTTATTTTATTTTTTTAACGTTTAACATATGTACTAAGTTGAAATAGGTGTTGGGATTCTTGCTTGGAAATGACAATCAACTGCCCCTTCTCATCATGTGCACTGGAGGATATCTTAGTCTAAAATTGATGTCTTATTATACGTATGATGGTAGGTAGATATTTTGCAGGATATTCGGACTATATATTAGTCCGTGAGGTTCAAAAACTCTATTTTGATCTTTTTTGTAGTAGTGTATAACCTCCGTGGAGCTAAATCAATGGGACATATATATAAAATTTATGCTCTCAATAATTATTAAAATTTAATTTTACCTGTCCAAACAATTGAGTTATTTTATTTTGAAGAAAAACAACTGAGTTATTATGATTAAGACTTGATATTTCATTTTAAGCCGAGTAATGATACACATTTATAGTAGTTTACCGGTTGACAATTTTAAGATTAAAAAAAACTCAAATTTCAAACATCATAAACATAATTACTTTAATCGACAGTTTTTTTTTTTTTTTTGTAAGTTTAATATACAATTGGTAAATTAACCAATGAACTAACTGGGAATTTTGTCAGGACTAAAGGATTAGTCTGCTGGATAAGAGCTTCACCTTTTATTGGGAGGTCCTTGGTTCGAGTCCTACCATTCCCTCCCATCCATCCCCCTTGTCAAAAAAAAAAAAAAAAAAAAAACTGGGAATTTTGTCATTACGCTCAATAGGCTTGCTATATATAACCATCTGCATCCGAATTTCAATAAGATTGGGCTCTTTCTTCGGAACCGAAATTTTTAGCCCAACTATAGCCCATATATTGAAACCAATAAAGTATATATTGAGCTGTTTTTAAGCCCAAATCCACGACAGCCCTATCAAAGCTGAAGATATAAAACTTCCAATTACCATACGATTCTAGGGTTTTCCATTTACTGGCGTCTCGGGAGCTTTATCCTCTACTAAATTTGGCATTTGTCTTGTCTAATCAATCTTCTATCAGTCATGGTATCGCTGTTCGCATCACTGTATCTCATTTCAAGTCTCTTTTTTGTTAGTGTTCATATGATTTTTATCCGTAATGGAGATTAATCGTAAATATGTTTGCGGCAGATTATTCCAGAGAAGAATCGGAGAGAGATCTCCAAGTACCTCTTCCAAGGTCGCATTGCTTTACTTTATATTCAATTGATGAAGTTTTATTGATTTCTGACGCGCTTTTTTTTTTAATAATAACTTTTACTTGCAGAGGGGGTGTGCTATGCGAAGAAGGATTTCAATCTAGCTAAGCACCCGGAAATTGATGTCCCGAACCTGCAGGTTATTAAGCTTATGCAGAGCTTCAAGTCAAAGGAGTACGTGCGCGAGACTTTCGCTTGGATGCACTACTACTGGTATTTGACCAACGACGGCATTGAGTTCCTCAGAACCTACCTTAATCTTCCTTCAGAGATTGTGCCAGCTACTCTCAAGAAGTCCGCCAAGCCCCTTGGCCGTCCCATGGGTGGACCACCAGGCGACCGCCCCCGGTAATTCTCTTTGTTTGCTTTCCTCTTTTCAGTTAATCATATTCTGGTTTTTGTACATCTTCATTAATTGCCTTACGAATGTGAATCAAATATGAAGTATAAATTTATTCATCAGGGTAATATGGACATCTATTGTGGGCTGTATACTCTATTGAGCTAATATATTAGTGTTTACTATTTCATTTGTTTGCCTGTTCACTGAAAAGGAGATTGTTGTAGTGGATATGTGCATTTTTAAATTTCAGTGTATTTTATTTTTTTCATATCATTCATCTAGATATTTAAAACTGATTTGAGTATGCTGGTCTCTGTTGCAACAGAGGACCTCCCGGTGACAGGCCACGTTTTGGAGATAGGGATGGATACAGGGGTGGACCAAGAGGCCCTCCTGGTGAGTTTGGCGGTGACAAGGGTGGAGCTCCTGCGGACTACCAGCCTGCTTTTAGGGTAACTTATTCAATTGCTACATCTTGTGGGGCTGCTGAATTAGTATTATCTATTCTTTCTTTAGCGCATAGTGGTTAATCTTTTCTTAAATTGAAAATATTAGAATGTGACCCACTGTACAAGTGTCTGCTTCTATACATTTTCTTGTTTGCGTGGTTGGTTGAGTGTTAAATAGAAAACGTCTATTGATGTTTTTAAAGACAATGGATAAAGTGATGGCCACTAGAATAAATATGCATGTAATACTCAGTCGTTTTAAATTCTGGCTTAATTCATTGTCGTGCCTTTTAACTATTTAACTCCAGTCATTTTTCATCTTGTTAGGGTGCTCTTGTATGTGCTCTGGTTTGGCTGCAAAATCATGAAAAGCTTAAAACTGTCTTAGAGCAGATGACTTAATGATGTGAGCTAGTGATTAATGTCATCAGTTATTTCCTTTCAATGCTTTTTGAACCCTATTATTATTGTATCACATTCCAGATATATTGTGATAAACATAGTTGGATTCTCCTTGCACATAGTTTCTATACCTTCATGTCACCCAGAAGCCTAACTGGGAAATCCATCTTCACATTGCCGTGCTGCATTTCATTGTTTTTTGAAGCATATATTTGCATATTGGCTGGCTCTATTCACCTGACCATGTTATGCATGTGTTAATGTCTGACGCAACCAAACATGGTTAACACTTGGAAAAAAGTCGAAATTTAGAATTTACTGCTACCTGTTAGCCAAGTGTTAGCTCACCGTTTGTGGTACTGTGGAAAAGTGACTTTACTATTTGGCTCAAATATAGTGATGATCGTGAATTGATTGATGAATCCAAAGACGTTTTTTGTGTTTCCATTTTTCCATATCACACCATCAATATTTTGAGGACAAGTTTTTTCAACTATAATTTATGTGGTACGTTTGGGAAATTCATCATATGGAAATTATATCGCCTGTACATGCAGGGTTCTGGCGGACGGCCTGGCTTTGGACGTGGAGCTGGTGGGTTTGGTGCTGCACCCCCAAGTTAAAAACATCTTGGCCAGACTCTTTTTATAACGTTCGATAGTGTTTGCAAGCTAGTATTTCAATGTTGGAACTTGATTTACCTTAGTGAATGGCGAGGATTTGATTTTGCTTTGAAATATTATACTGTACTCCCTTTTCCCATTCAATTTTGTTTGTTTTGGACCTTAAGATTGCAATATTTTGGCATTAGGCTCACCGTATCTAGTCGCAGCTTATTTTTTTCTGTACCAGTACTAATTGTAAATCAATTGTGTACAACTCGGTGCTATCTTTGTTAAATGTTAATCTTTAATTAGTGAAAGACGTAAATATGAGGCCGCAAAACAATCAGACTTGATGCTTGTAGCTTTGCGAACTTTGCTTCTGGGGAGTTGTCTATGAATTATTCACACTATGATATGATGATGGCCTGTGTCTGCTATATTTTGTGAACCAAATGAACGTAAGATTTGCTTTAATTTTGTGCTGCTCTATAAATATGACTACAGTATATTTAAATGCAGCAAAAAAGTGCAAAATACAACATATGTAAGATTAATTTTAACTGCTGAAGTTGAAACTTTTTCGGATTCCCGTTTTAGATGTTTCAAAATTCTGAACAACTGAAGGGGTAAGTTTCGTTAAATTATGCAGAAAAATAATTTTAATAATATCAATGCGGGACGATGTCTGTGCCGTCACTTCAAAACACACGAGCAAAATATTATGCAACAAAACACGAAGACTTCTACTGTAACTCAAATACCGCAAAAGCAACAAGCATCATCATATTTATAACAACGGTGAGAGACTCTTATTCAAGCCACTCGATGGTCATGCCCTTCAATATAACGTATGTTGCTAAAAAACTCTCTAGTCCAGCCTCCTTTGGGATCAAATTATGGGCTGAAATCCTTATTTTCTTTATTGCATCCGTGTTTATTCTTCTATTCATTACCCTGGTTCTCATTTCTTGGTGTCGTCGGAAAAGGGTTAGAAAATCAAAGCCTGTTCCCAGTCCAGCTTCAATGAACAAGAGGCTGTTATCGCACAAAAGATGGGATGTTGAGATGAGCATTGGGATGCCAGAGAAACAGGTGATGTACTCTGAGAAAGGGTCTGCTCCGGCTATTGGGACAGAAGCTAATGCAGGGGCAGTGGCAGTGGATATGGGGCCGGTTAGCCGCTACACCTTGGGGGAGATCATTGCCGCAACAAATGGCTTCACAGATGAGAATGTGATAGGAAGGGGAGATTATGGAGTGGTTTTCCATGGAGTTTTGTTCGATAACAGCCGAGTTGCAGTAAAGAAGTTGCTTTATAAAAGGTAAACGTGTCCTCTGGTTTCATTTTGTTTACTGATTCTAAGATTATTAGTATCTAACAGTAAACTGTGCTGTAATTGGTGAAATGATGATTACCATAGTGTACATATTCATAGTTTGGAGAATCGACAGGAGCAAAACCCAAGAATTTGTGAGCCAAGCAGGAGCAATGTGGTTTGTTAGGCACAAGAACTTGGTGAAGTTGCTTGGATATTGCACCGAACGCGAATACAGGTATCACTCGTTTTAAGTAGACTGACATTATAGTATTTACTGAAATCTCGAACATTGAGCTGTTCAGTACGGTCTAATATTGTATACCGAAGTATTCAGATTACAATGTGATTTGGTTTACAGGATTCTTGTACATGAATATGTTGACAATGGCAATCTTCACCAATGGCTACACCAATGCACCAGCAAAATTAGTCCACTGACGTGGAATATCAGAATGAAGATCATCATAGGAATTGCAAAAGGGTATGCTATTCTTCACTGGAACTCATCTTTTCTTTAGATTTTACTGACTGACGTAAAAGCCTGCAATTTTCTGTTTCAGCCTGGCTTACCTTCATGAGGATACAGAGCCAGCAGTTCTTCATAAGCGCTTAAAATCTAGTAACATATTACTCGACCAGCAGTGGAATCCTAAGTTATCTGATTTCGGGATTGTTGATTTCTTAGGTCCGGATTGGAGTCATGACACAGCTCACTCAATGGGAATGTATGGATAAGTTTCTTTCTTCTTGTGTATGGTGTTATATTGTTATCCTATGGCAATTTGTTATTGACATTCGGCCGATATTCATTTACTTTGTAGTTATAGCGCACCAGAATATGCTAAAACTCGGGTTCTGGATGAGAAAAGTGATATGTACAGCTTTGGGGTGCTTATCATGGAGATAGTATGTGGGAGAACTTCGATAGAGTCATCTGTGACTGAAATAGAGGTTTGATGTTTCTTGCCCCCCCCCCCACAAAAAAAAATGTTTTGTTCATTTTCATCTTTGAAAGAAGATTAACCTTTCCCTATATAATATAAGTTGCAGGAATATCTGGTTGATTGGATGAAATTCATGGTATCTGAGCAAAAGTTTGATCTTGTAATTGATCCCAAGTTGTCTGAAGCGCCAACCATGAAGGAACTCAGACGTGTGCTCTTCCGATCTCTCTCCGATGTGTTGATCCAGAAGTTGAAAGTAGGCCTAAAATTGGAGAAATAATCCATATGCTCGAGCCACATGATTTACTACTCAGTGATGTAAGAATGCTCCCTCCTCTGATGTTTTTACAACTACATTTTACTGATTGACAAAACTTCTTCATTAGTTTCCATTGTTGCTTGCAGGAACGTGTTATTAAGAGGGAAATTTCTCGCCGTGGTTCTTTGAAAGAAGATCGGCCGACTTCAGCTACAGATACCAAAAGAGAACATTATACTGACTGATGAGCAATTAAGAAGATTTCTTGGAATTTTGGAATTCAAAATAAAAAATTTTGATGTTTTACTTCATCTGATGAGCAGATGAGATATATCTGCCTCTACTTAAATTCTTAACTATAATCAATTTCCATGATTTTTGCCCAAAACATAGACGGTCCAGAGAACAGTATAATTTTATATGCTGGCATTACAGGTTTTCAGCTGAAAGTTGTCAATGGGAAGTGCATCGACAGGGAAAGTACAATCCACACTTTTTGTGGGTTGCTTATTAGCCAACAGATGACAGGGCTGAGGGCTCGCTCGACTCGAAGTTCCTGTAATGTCAGTGCAGTTCCATGGAAGTTTCTTTGATTTCAAAGGAACCTCGAGCATCACATTAGAGATACAAATGCCAGTAAAGGGATCGCCGGTAATACCTGCAAGATCCCCGGCTATGAACGTTCTTTCCAACCATATCTCTGTAGTTGATGTTCTGAATCAGAGGAAGTGCTTTTGGATCATAACCTTCATCAGGGTGTGAACCATAAGAACCAGTCATCCAAAAGGCATATTTCATGGTATACATGTTAAAACCTTTGACGTATATGTCTTTGACAAAGGCTCCTCGTCCAGGTGCTGTCTTGATTTGGACACCAGACTCTGAGTTTATGGCAGTAATGTCCTCTGCTCGAACATCTTGGATTCCACCGGACATTTCACTGCCAAGGGCAATGACAGCACTATGTGGTGAAATGCACGTAAATCTCTTGATACTAAGATGTCGTGTTGGCATTCCGAATTTGATTCCATATTTGTCCCAGCTTTCCCGAGACTACATAGCTATCTCTTATACGAGTATTGTTGCAAGAATCTGCAGGAAATGCATAAAAAACTGGAGTTTGAGATGTTGCTTTTACCCAATGAAAAAGATGCATATTATATTGCACCTGGATTAATTCCGTCAGTGTTTGGAGAATCGACTGGTGCAAGAATCGTCAGCCCTTCCATTATAACATCGTTGCAGTAAACAGGATGGACATGCCACGAGGGAGAGTTGATCATGGTTAGATTGGATATCTGAACCTGATTTGAATTCATGATCTCAATAAGGTAAGGCCTAGTGTTCTTAAGCTTATTGCCTTTGAATTTTTTCCACCAGATCTTCCCCTGTCCGTCAATTGTTCCATTCCCGCCTGGAGGGGGGGAAAAACACAAAAATCGAGAATTCACAATACCAAATAACAACTAAATCGCGATGCCATGTAACATATTTATTATACCGTCCACTCTACTGAACATGTCATACATGTTTGAATAAATATACCTGTAATGACAACATCTGTCAGATTCATTCCGAATATGAGACTGACAAATCTTTTCCCTCCGGCATCTCTTCCTCTTCCGTAAGATGGCAATGGATTAATCAGAGCATAGTCTGCTTCAACCTGTGCAACAAATTACAACAAAAAACCTTTAGTAAATTTCATGTCTTTTTGGACAAATTGATTCAACACCTGATTCTTGATCTGTCCTATCCTAGTCCCTTCTTACAACGTTGGAGGATTGGCATTTTAAATGATTATTAGGCATCACGCGGTCAAACAAACATGCCCCAAGACTCCTTAATTAGGTTATCAGACGAGTGGTACCTGAGATGCAAGAAGGACAGCTTCTTTATGTATATAAAGTGTGAAATGGCTAGTGAGATTGAACGATCCCGTCAGCCATTTCCCAGGCGGCACGATAAGCTGTGCACCGCCATTAGATGCCGCCTGACTCAGATTGGCAATGGCTGCTCTAAAAGCTTCAGTATTTGAAGTTTTACCATCTCCTATACCTCCAAAATCAGTCAAAACTGCACTACTTTTTCGACAATTTATTGCTGAAAATTCAATGGATTCTGCATAACTTCCTAGTGTATCCAGGCACAGAAATCCCAGTAGAACACAGATGAAGAATTTCTCCATTACCCGTCTAAAACATGAATTCTTGAAATCTTCTGCATAAAAAATGACAACAAACTAGGGCTTATTCCAATTCCAATAAATAATTTGAGATCAACTCCGGTGAGTCGCTCTGGTTTATATAGAAAATAAATGAATCCATTAAAGCAAATATCAAGAGAATCCACTGATTATTACGTACGTTACACGTATACATTAGTATTTATGGAAATTTTTAATAATTTGCATGCAAATGCAATAACTAACTTGAATTGACACAAGAAGAAAGAAATTGTGTCAAGAAATCTATGGAGCACGACTCCTTGATTTTCAAATCTTGATGACTTTTGTCTACGCAATGAGTCATCAACTTAATCCGCTGAACATGGGTGGTTTACCAGACAAAAATAATTCAGTGGGGATGGCAACCGGATGGCACAATTTCTAATCCTACGCCTAAAAACCTTTGACTTTTTGTTTACTTCGTCAATCTCATACCATAATAACCCAACCATATTCTAGGAAAGATTGTTTTGTTACTTGTTTAATGTTGATTTCATTTGGTAAATGTAATTTATTTATTTATCTATCTATTTATTTATTTATTTATTATTATGTTACCTGTTCGTTTCATCTTATGAAATCAGACTATTATTTACAAATGCGGAATATCGTGATCCTCCCAAAATAAATTTCTCATAAACTGAACATAAGTGGAATGGAATGATTTTAAGATTGATAGTACTTTATCTATAGAGGATTTACTTGTTCCTCCTTCATTTATCAGTTATTTGATTTTGAATTGCATTGCCTCATTCCATTTAATTTGAGATCTTATCATTCTTACGTCTTCTGGTACTGCTAAAATTGTTCACCTTTTTTTTTTGTTGGTATTGAATCGTTTAAGGTAATTATAATACCATTAGTTTTTGCAAAATAGATTGAATTATTAATTAATAGTAAAAAAGAAAAATGTTCCGTCAAAAAAATAATAACTAAGAATGGTTAGAGGATGGATTGATTGACCTTAACGGCATAGGTTGAAAATGTAATAACACATTACTCCAAATTTCTTTGGTGTACGAGATTTATTTATTTATTATTTTTTTTAAGAGTCGGGCAGTGTTGCTTCGTTCTGAAACAGTAGCAGTTTTGTCATGTCGTTCTTCGCCTAAACAAATACTATAGTGTGTTCCAACACGACCACCTTTCTGGTTTGGTTTATAATTCAACCTTAATTGGAAATACAAGTCCCACAAACCTGTTGTGTAGCCTACAAATTACAATACGCGCATTTAAGCTCCACACCCTCCCCCTCCGGAAACCAAACACAATTCCTTAACCTTCAAAAAAAGCACAGCCACCATGGTGGCCGGAATTTCGGTCTCCGCCATGTCGACCACCGTCCATTTCCAACACAACGACCCATCCATCGCCCCCAGACCCACCTCCAAAACCAGTCCCGCTTCACTCTTCCCTGCCACGGGGCAAAAACTGAACAAGATTTCACGACCTATAACAAAGCCTCGAAGGACTGTTTGCCTTGTTCGGGAGGACAAGAGCTCGAACAGTAGAGGAGACATCTCCTCCACTGCACGGCGCCTGGCGCAGAAACTGGCCAGGAAGGAGTCGGAGAGGTTTAGTTACCTTGCTGCTGCTGTTTTATCTAGTTTAGGATTTACTTCCTTGGCTGCCTTGTCAGTTTATTATAGATTTTCTTGGCAAATGGAGGTAATTATGCCCCGCTAGCAAAAACTCATTTTATTTCAAATCAAAATTCGATCAAACTAATTACATTCACATATTTTGAAAAATCTACTGCAAAATAAATTATAATTTATACATATCAATGTGAACATTGAGTAAGTGGAAAATTGTGGTTTTTAGGGTGGAGGAGAGGTGCCTTATGCAGAGATGTTTGGTACATTTGCATTTTCAATAGGTGCTGCCGTAAGTCACGTCACCTACCTCGTTTAAAAGATTTAAATCTTCATGACATGTGTATATAATAACTGAATCATGTATTCAACATTGATGGTTAGCTGATCTAATATTTCCGGTGGCCGCTGAATATGTGTAGGTGGCAATGGAATTTTGGGCAAGATGGGCTCATAGAGCCTTATGGCACGCTTCCCTTTGGCACATGCACGAGGTTAGTTTTTTAAGGAAATCAAAATAAAAATACTAAATAATACAATTGAAGTTACTCATTTTAATTAGTGAAATGAGTACTGGCACTACCACCCGTCTAAACAACATTAATGACATTCTTAATTAAAATTATTAAAAAAAAATTGAATGAAAGGTTTAGGGCCCGTTCTGTTTATTTTTTTAAATTCATTTTGAGTCATGTCTTTCAAGAATAAATATTAAGTAAAAGAAAGATTTCATTTCCCTTGTTTTGAGCATTTTCAAATTTTTAAATTTTGTCATTTTGAGTTCTTCAGTTAAAAAATTTGATAATGCTCAAAACAAGGGAAATGAAATCTTTCTTTTACTTAATATTTACTCTTGAAAGACAAGGTTCAAAATAAATTCAAAAAAATATAAACAAAACAGGCCCTTATACTAATAAATTTGAATAAAAAGAAGGCTGCCAAAAAAAAATTCGAATAAAAAGAATGTTTAAGAAACTGTGAATATTTTTCAAATTTCAAATAATGCTACTTGTCTGAAGATGTAAAGTATTTTTCTTCTTCTGATGTAAAGTATTATTATTCTTCTTCTCTTACTTTCTTCTCTTTTGTTGGGTTAATTGAGGAGGAAAAGAAGTCAACAACTAAATTAGATGTTCTGAATTTTACTTGCAGTCACACCATAGACCAAGGGATGGCCCTTTTGAGCTCAACGACGTGTTTGCGATAATAAATGCCATTCCGGCCATATCTCTTTTAGCCTATGGTTTCGTAAACAAAGGCATATTACCCGGCCTATGTTTCGGCATGGCAAGTGAATTCAAAACTCATCGTTGTTGGTTAACTGAACATAGATATATCACATAATGATTCATCTCCATTTTTTGGTTTAGGGACTTGGCATTACGGTGTTTGGCATGGCTTACATGTTTGTTCACGACGGTCTAGTTCACAAACGATTTCCGGTGGGCCCCATCGAGGAGGTGCCCTATTTCAAAATAGTAGCCGCAGCTCATCAGGTATGATGATAACCTTGACGGGAATCTAAAAAATCAGATACATAAATATCATATCATGATCTTTTCTAGCTTTGATGCTCAAAATATAGATCCATCACTCGAACAAGTTCAATGGTGTTCCATATGGTCTGTTCCTTGGTCATCAGGTATACCAACCCAATTCCCCTAACGAATTTCTACAAACTTTTGTGGCGTGGAAACACTTTATTTATTTGTGAACTTAAATATATTTGATTGAATTTTATGTTTGTGCAGGAAGTGGAAGAAATCGGAGGGATTGAAGAATTGGATAAGGAAGTGAGAAGAAGAAGTAAATTTTCCAAGAGTTGATATTTTTATCCAACAAACTTGGCAGAATGGAAAAATATATAATAATTGATGATACACATCGGCACCTAATGCTGCTCAATGGCTGGCACTATATCTACTTCCTGGAAATTTTATAGCATGAAAGTAAATAAACGTATTCACAAAAAGCACGAAAAATTGCAGTGCTGTCGCTCAATAAAACTTGTTTGTCGACTGGTAAAATATAGGCAGAGGCAGAGGAAGTGGAGTTAGATAACGTACCTTCATGAATCTTGAATTAACAACTTGACGATGCAACAGAAATTACATGGCATATATGTATGGTATGATGAACATATCAAATGAGATAATACTGAATTGATTTCTGGGCCTCTGGCCAGATATATTCATATTTTCAGGGCATGAGCAACTTAGTCTGTGAATGATCATGGAGCTTATACATGTCTGTAAATGAAAAGAATAAGCTTAGAGCAAATTCTCAGGTAAAACAATCTTATATATGAGAATTGACAAACCACACATAGAATCAGAATCAAGACTCTGACATCAAAGGAAACAGTTTTGGAGCCATGCCATTCTCAGAGTGCATATATATGGAATGAGCTCAACTCGATTATGAGATTACGAATCACAAGACTAGACTTCTAAAGTTGTTCCAAAACAATCAAGAAATCATAGAAACAAGTGTAAGAACATTGAACCTTAACTTCTTGCTATACACACTTCTGCCCAATTGCCTAAAACACATCATCGTCCACATTACACTGCTACAATTCACCCTCCAAAGAATGAGAAAAAGCCGCGTTTTTTAGGCTCCTCCTCCACCATCACCACCTTCATACTATCCTGCTCGACCAACCTCCACGCAGCCTGTTCAAACGCCAAACCTGCCAATGCCGGAGGCTTGTTCAGAACCAGTGGATACCCCCTATTCGTGCTCCTAATCACCTCTGTATCCTCAGGGATCACCCCCAACAATGGCAATCCCAGCATTTCTTGAACGTCCAAAACCGACATCATATCCTCACCCTTTATCATATCCGTTCGGACCCGGTTTACAATCATCTTGATATCCCTAATCCCATCACATTCCAATAGCCCGGTGACCCTATCAGCGTCGCGGAGGCTGGTAATATCTGGCGTGGTTACGAGAACCGCCTCATTGGCCGGAGATATAGCAGTAATGAACCCAGCATCAATGCCTGCCGGGCAATCAATCAGAACAAAATCCGGTGCCCCTTCGTCCCGACCCTTGAGGGCATCCACCAGCCAAACTAAGGCCTTTGCCCCGAATCCAAGAGGAAGTTTGGACCTGGGCTTCGAAATGCAGAGGAGCTCGAAATTGGACCACCGTTTGTCCCGAACAAGTGCCTGATCGAGACGGCAATCCCCATTAAGGACCTCGAACACAGTGTAATTCACGCGATTCTCGAGACCCAGAAGGAGGTCGAGATTACGAAGACCCACGTCGGCGTCAATGGCGACAACGGAAAACCCAAGACGGGCGAGCGAGAGGCTGACGTTGGCGGTGGTGGTGGTCTTCCCAACGCCACCCTTGCCGGAAGTGATGACCACTACGCGTGGAGTCTCCCCTGCCAGCTGGGGCTTGCGGTTGTACTGGAGAAGGGATTGGATTGTAAAGGTTCCAGATTTTCTTCTGAGGGTTTTGGGGGATTTAGGATCTTTGACCATTGGGAAGGTTTTGGAGCTAGTTAGAGGTTGCAGAGATAGCATCTTTTTGCTTCCTTTTAGCTTCTTCAGGGGAGGAGAGGTACTGCAGTCGATGTTGGGGCGAACCGGTGGCGGCGCGGCGGAGTCAGGGGGAAGTTCGGGGACGGGTTAAGGGAGGGAGTTGGGGTTTTCCTTTTCTATTCTCATAACTTTCACGCCTTTTCATTTTCTTTTAGTTATCTATTTGGAAAATTCTTGCTAGGCAAAAAAAGAGGCAAAATATTTGACAAATTGATAAGTGTTATATGTAATTAGTATTGATGTAAAAAAGATGTGACGTGTGAAAAATAAAATTTTGTCATTTGTCAATTTTGTTAAACTTTTTGTATTTATTTATGTTCAAAGAGCACAACCCTATCTATTTTTGTTGAAATATAATCTAATAATTCAAAAAGTTCTATGTGTATAATTGAAAAAAAAGATCCGTATTTGTAAAAAATATTTTTCCTTTTTCCTCCTTTTTTAAAAGATAATTAATAATGTGCATTCACCCGCGACTTTTAATTTATAAAACATCAAAACACATGTATTGCCACACGCAAAAACAAAAAAGTCACATATTGAAATAAAAATCACATAAAGTTTAAAAAATCACATATAAAAAAGCCACGCTTAATTAGAAAATCACATATATTTAGAAAAATATTGAGCATAGTTATTTAGTTAAAAAACTCACATATACAGAAAATGTCATATTTATATAAAAGTCACATATATATAAACCAAACTTGAACAGAAAAATCACATATTGTATTAAAAAGTCATATATCACATAGAAAAACTTACATTTGATTAAAATGACATATATTACATCCAAAAATTCATACTCGATTAAAGCAACACATACTACATTGAAAAAGTCATAACTGATTAAAACGGCACATATTACATCGAAAAGGTCACATCTGATTAAAAGTCACGTATTGCATTTAAAAAATCACATATTACATAAAAAAAGTCACACTTCGTTAAAAAGTCACATAGTACATTGAAAAAGTCATACGTTACTAAAAAGTCACATATTATATCGAAAAAGTCACACTGAATTAAAAATCACATATTATATAAAAAAAAGTTACACTTGATTAAAAAAGTCATATATTGCATAAAAAAGTCACATATTACATTAAAAAAAAAAGTCATGTGATTAAAAAGTGACATATCTTACATCGGAAAAGTCGCATCTGTATAAAACTCGCATACTATTATATAAAAAAGATCACACTTAATAATTCAAAAATCGTATATTAGATTGAAAGGGTCGCACTTGATTAAAAAGTCACATATTAGATTAAAAAGTTACATTTGATTAAAAAACAGTATATTGCATTAAAAAGTCACACTTAATTAGAAAGCTACATATTACATAGAAAAAGTCACACTTAATTAAAATATCACTTATTACATTAAAAAGTCACACTGAATTAAAAAGTCACGTATTATATAAAAAAATTTACACTTAATTAAAAAGTAACATATTACATTAGAAAAAGTCACACTTGAATAAAAGTCTCATATTATATCAAAAAGTCACACTTAATAATTAAAATTCCCATATATATATATATATATATATCAAAAAGGTCATATATCTTATCTTTTATATATATATATATATATATATATTAAAGTAGGATAGTGGCCATATACAAGTTTTCCCGTCAAGTCTACTATCTTACTTTTATATACTTCTTTTATTTTTTATTTTATAATTATAATATTAACAATAATAATAATTATCCATTCTCTTCATAAAAGAGTAATACTTATCCATTAGTTTCATTTTGCTATTATTTTATTTTATAATAATATACAAAAATTTATATATTTTTTTATTCTATATATACTATACTATTTGTTATCCATTAATATTTGTTATACGTATTCTATTAGTTTTTAGACTATCTTTAAAATTTTAATATTTCTTTGATATTCTAACAGTTGATAGACAAATTTCAAGTATTGGGTTATTAGGATTTCTTTCTTATTTCGATTAAGTGCCTACTCGTGAGTTTGAGAATATAATAATAAAGTAAAACTAAATCAGTTTCAAAATTTTTACTTTAATTCAATACGATAAATTACACGTCACAAAACCTAGGGTTATATGTTTACGACGTTATCTCATTTATTATTTATTTTTTTCTGGGAACCTATAGATTGGTGAAAATTTAAGTTGAGGAGATAAAATACTGATAATATTTGATGATAATGATTTAGAATAAAAATAAAAAACTCTTTTTATTTTTTTAGAACAGAAATTGATTAAAAATTAATTTTAGGGATAAATGGTAAATCATATAAAATTTGTCCTTTGTTATAATTTTGATTCACTAGGGTCTTTTGTAATTAGAAACTTTGTAATAGGAGACTGTGTACTTTAAATTTTTAGAGTAGATTTAGTGAATAGTGATGAGAAAATACGAAAAATAATTTTTTTAAAAATATATGGTGTAGAATGAGTATGAAAAATAATTCATTATGATAAATGAATATCATCCACACCCTATTAAATAAGGATGTAAGTGTATTGTAATTTCAAGTTGTATAAATTTCGTATCCTCTTTTTCATGGCTTCTTAATTTCCATATTCAATGCAAAATTAATTTTGTAAAAATTTATCATTCTCATTTTCGACTTATGTTTGTGGTGTTGTTGTGATTGAAATATTGTTGTGACTTGGCTGTTCTGACGAGTTGTGGCTGTAGTGACTCATTGTTCCGGTAAGTTGTATTTGTGGTGTTGTTGTGACCAGAACATTGTTGTAACTCAGTTGTTCTGGAAAGTTATTGTTGTAATGTTGTTGTGACTCGGTATTCTGACGAGATATAGTAATAGCATGACCAGCGAGTTACAGCTTGTAGGAGTTGTGACTCGAGTGTGACTCATATACAGCTCGAATATGACTAATAGTTAACATCAAAATATTACACCTGATTTTTAAAAAAAAAAGGGAAAAAAGCTTAATGTATTTAATTTTAAAAATAATGTTGAAACATTAATATTTGTCCAGTTAATCCTTGTAACAATTTTTTTATTAAAAGGACGGTGTTCCTGCACATGGTGAGAACCCGTCACACGTGGCACTTACATGGTAAGAAAAATTGGCCTAACTTGTTCCATCTCATGCACACAAAATCACGGGCCCCATATATGAAATTTTGAAACACAACAAAGTCGGGTTATATCCCCACCCACCCTGACCCATAAATCCAACCCCCAGTTTCACTGTTCATAATATTTTTTCTTTTCATTCCTTTTTTTTTTAGCTTTATTTTTGGTACAAGTTTTTTTCTTCTTTTAGTTTTTCTTTTTCTTTTTTTTTTTTTACTTTTTTCCTTAAGTTTACTTGTACGGCAAAATGAATATGTATTTACATTTCTACCCTTACACATTTTTACAATTATAAAAGATAAAATTTTTTGTTACTATTCATAGCACATTTTTTAAGAACTCTTATTTTTTATAAAGTTATTTTATTTATTCTATGTACGTTATATCAACGTTAAATTTCAAATAATATATATAAACTTGTTGCTAATTTACTTCGTTTGATTATAATTAAATAATTAGTATCTCAAAATTTCAAATAAATTTGTTTAATTTATATGTAACACCCAGAAATTCACTAAGTGCTTTTCTATAAAGTTATAGCCATTTAGAAATTTTGTATAACTTTCGAAGAGTTATTTATTAAAATAATATTTAAATAATTTCATTTAATAATATAATTATTGGCTAGGATAGTGTAGAAAAAAATGTCACGACAACATAGTCATTAGTTAATTATAAATATAAATAGGCTTGCAAAATTTAACATACTATGCAAGAAAATAATTTGCAAGCCTATTTATATTTATAGTTAACTAATCACTACGTTGTCGTGAAATTTTTTTCTACACAATCCTAGCCAATAATTATATTATTATTAAATAAAATTATTCTAATATTATTTTAATAAATAACTCTTTGAAAGTTATATAAAATTTCTAAATGGCTATAACTTTATAGAAAAGCACTTAGTGAATTTTTAGGTATTACAATAAATTAAACAAATTTATTTGAAATTTTGAGATGCCAATTATTTAATTATAATCAAACGAAGTAGATTAGCAACCATTTTATATATATTATTTGAAATTTGATTGACAAAATGTATATAAAATAAAAAAAATAAAATTTGTCAAAAAAAACTTTATAAAAAATAAGAGTTTTTAAAGTGCCATGAATAGTAAGAAAAAACTTTTATCCTTTATAACTGTAAAAATGTGTAAGTGTAGAAATGTAAATACATATTTATTTTGTCGAAACAAGTAAACTCAACAAAAAAAGTAAAAATAAAAAAATAAAAGAAAAACTAAAAGAAGGAAAAAACTTGAAATAAAGCCAAAAAAAAGGAAAAGAAAAGAAAATATATTATGAACAGTGAAACTGGGGTGGGGTTTGTGTGGTCGGGCGGGGGCGGGGGTGGGGGTGGGGGTGGGGTGGGCATACAACCCGATTTCGTTGTGTTTCAAATTTCATGTGTCCGGGCCCGTCATTTTGCGTGCATGAGATGGAATATGTTGGGCCAATTTTTCTTGTAAGTGCTATATTGGACTGTTCTCTCCATGTGTGGGAGAAATGTCTTTTTAATAGAAAAATTGGCCCTTGTAATCCCATCAATGATTGCCAAACAGTTTGAGGCCTAAGAAATCTTTTGGGATGATTGCAGAATAAGAAATGATATTTGTACACACAAAGTGTACAATTCTTATACACAACTCTTTATATTTATTTAAATATTCTTTGTTCCATTATCTTTGAAATCACAAATTTTGAGAAGTGTGAGTTAATTTATAAGAGTATGTACAAAAATTAAACACTTTATGTTTACAAATAATACTTCTCATTACTGAATTGTTACTCAATCCTATGAACTGAAGTAAGCCCAAAGAGCTGCCTGAAGCCAGGCCTAATCCTAAGCTAGAGCCCGTTCTGGGAAGCCCTTCTTGGCCAACTTTGAACATCATCTGCAGAAAAAAGTCCCCAATTATATCAAAACTATCAACTAAGTCTCCATAACCGTATATAGATCATCTATATGTGTATCTAATCTTTTTCAATATCGCCAATTGACTCCCCATTTTACAAAATTATTATTTGGGACTGTAAATTGAATCCCATATCTCATGTTTGTTATTTACTTTTTGTTGAAATATGATAATAATAATAATTCAATAATAATACTCTACAATTGAACGAACTTGTAAACTTACAAATTTATACCTAAATATCTCAAAGAATATAACAAGATTAACTTGCTCCAATTTAAAGATGGCAGATTGTTTACCAGTAGGTAAACAAGGCTGGAGACTATAAACATTTCTCATTTATGTTTTTAATCCGAATTAAAAATTAAAATTAAAAATTTTAAAAACATAAATAACCAAAAAATGAAAAAAAAGGAAAGAACTTGATGTTGCCATTTTTCCATTATATATCACGATTTTCACCGAAAAGAAAAAGACCCTACCCTTTCAGGCCAAAATATCACAGCCGCAGATTTCCATAATCCCTAACCCTCAACGCCCAAGATTTCATACTTTTGTGGGGCCCCTAAAAGTAAACCGAAATCTCAGCCGTCGACGTTTTCCGGTGAGAAAAGTCACAGATGCTCTAGAATAACGTCCCATTAACTGCCACGTGTCTAATCTTATTATTATTTTCCAATCTTACCCTTCCTTCTCCTACTCGTCCCCGTCTCTTCAGACCGGCAATCTCACATGTGATCAGTTATTTTATCCTTCACTTTCTCTCACTCTGATTTTGTATAATTTTGCGCGTTTCCTTTTCTGTAGATCCAAATCTGATCCCCTTAGTGTATAAGCGTTTCTTGATTTTTGCAAGGGGCCTTCTTCTCTCGCTTTGATTTCAACAGGTTTGCTTGATTTTCGCTATCAATTTAAGATTTACTTTGTTAATATTGATATGATGCTGGATCATGTCTGAAACGGATTGGTTTTGTTGTTATAGAATGTTTTAGCATCCGGGTCGTGTGGATTCCGGGATAAAATTGAGGGGCTTAGTTAGATATAGCTTGTGTGTTCAATTTGGAGTTTGATTATATTGGTGACTGCGTATACGCAATTTAGTGAATTTCGGTTTTTCGTTAAACAATTCGGTTGTTGTTCTTTTCTTTTGTGTGTCGGGGGGAGGAATCTTTTTTTTTTTTTTTTTTTTTTTTTTGGGGGGTGGGGTGGGTGGTGTTTAATTGA
>CAVNYN010218025.1:0-53632 GCA_963692815.1 Nyctanthes arbor-tristis | reverse complement strand
CCGGGGCGGGGGGTGGGGGGGGTGGTGTTTAATTGACTATTCTTTGAAGCTTATTTAATGCTAAATTTGAAATCCTGAACTGGCGTAATTATTTTTTTCGACTGAAATTTTTTATCCATTCTATTCGTGAATTTACTAACGAGTTGGAGGAACTACACTGACTGGTTGAAATTAAAGGTTCCTAAGGTTTTCCTAAAAGAAAATGTTGGATTGGGGAACTGCACTGGTCCAAGTTTCTTATTTCTCAGTTATTGTTTCAAAAAAAAAAAAAAAATTACAGATGTCAAAATTTGGGTTTTGCTTTTAGATTAATGCTCTGTTTAGGCATTTGCATGTTTTATTGTCTTTCATTTATCAATTTATCTGTTATGTCATATTTGTTCGGTGTGGTTGTTACAATCACCCATCATTCAGTTGTCTTGCTTTCTATGGATTCCCGGAAACTTTTCTATGGTGGGACCTTATATGTATCATCTTCATTGCAGGAGGGAAGGCCATGTGAGTTGTTTGAAACAGAAAGACTAGTTATTTTGTTTGGTAAAATTAACCAGCTCGTACCTTGACTGGTGTCTTTAACAAAAAGTAGCAAGGTTGTCCATAAGTTAGAAGAATGGCAAGGAAGGGTTTGACTTCATTTCAGTTTTCTCTTCTCCTGTCTCCCGTTGTGTCTTTTTGGGAATGTAGCGTGCGTAAAATGAGGTATTCCTTCAGACCTGAGTGGGTGTAGGTATAGGTGTCATATATCTATTCTTATACTAGTTTCCAGCTTTGATTTAGTTTACCATTAAGAATTTAATAACGAGTTTTAAAAGAAAAGGGAATATATAGCATAATCAAATATCTATACATCTTAACGAAGTTTTCTTGGGTAAAAACAAATTCTGTAGTATTAGAGTTAAGGATAAGATGGAGTGTGCTAAAATACCAGTTGGTGTAAGAAAAGCCAAGAAGAAGCAGGTAAAGGATGAGTTAGATCGCATTAAACAGGCTGAGAAGAAAAAGAGGCGCTTGGAGAAGGCTCTGGCCACTTCTGCAGCAATCCGTTCTGAGCTAGAAAAAAAGAAGCAGAAAAAGAAAGAAGAACAGGAGAGGCTTGATGAAGAAGGTGCTGCAATGCTGAGGCAGTTGCACTCCATGTCCTACTTGGTGAAGACTCGGACGATTTGTGCAAAGTTATGCTGAAGAAGGATGAGGAGCTTACCTCGTTGGAAAATGGTAGCAACTTTAACTTTGTTATGAGTCGTAGACAGGCACCAGTTCCTCATTATGATCTATCGAACTATTTGCTTGAAGGATCGAGGTGGGATTCTCCTGATCCTCATGGATATAGGTGCATGTGGAATCGCTGGGGCAATTCCAACTTGAAAGTCCCATCTGAGCCACTTGGTAGAGATTTTCACCCACAATATTTTGAAGAGGCACCATGGGACGCTGCTGGTCTTCTTGCTGCTCAGGCTGTTTCATCACTTCAAATCACTGATGATGCGCGGGTGGATGCCTACTTCTTCAATCAAATGTTAAGAGGTTAAAATAAAGCGCAATTCCAGTCTGGCCAGCTTCTGGTTTCCATAGTGGGGTTTTTGTGGTTCTGAATAATGCCTTGTATATATTTCTAGCAAAGCAGCTGTTTTGTTTCTCAGATATCAAGCTTGGATTTACTGACATCTGTTCACTATTTGTGATTCAAAGTCTGGTTGGCTGTTTCATGGCTTGCAATTTTTTTAGTATATTGGCTGAGAGTTTCATTGTTGTTTCCTTGATAACATGAATTGCATTGCAACAGAGATCTATTGTCCTGTTGAACAGAATTGCAATCGTGATGTTTCAATTTGATTGCTGAAATTGCTTTCTGTTGAAATTGAAGGAATTAATAATTTACAGTTTACACAATGTTTAGTGGGTTTTTACTTTTTTAGCATTGCCAAACAGATAATGATGCCAAACACAAGTTACAATTGTACAGCAGTGTTGCATGTTGTCAATTTGGCTGATGCGTCGTCTTTGCCCTGATTTTTGAGATTCTGCTGATGCATGTTGTGTTTGCCCTGATTTTTGAGTTCTGAACAATTTGGTGGTTTAGCACCCGAGGAAATACAGTTCTTGATCTTGAACCACTTTGCCATGAAACCTAGACTTAGCTGCATTAGCATGTCTAGGAGACTTTGCAGTACGAGTGCTCTTCCGATCAAGAAACTGATATGCCACTTTGCTAGCCGATACAACTTCACTTTTAGCTTTTTTAAACTGTAAATTTAATCAGATGGAATTTAGGCCCGTTGGATCTCTCAATTGCTGTAGTTCTGGTTCAACATGCTATACGATTTACTTCTTACCCTATCGGCTGTGTTTCCTGCAAATTCAGAAGCAGCATCCCCGGCATGCGCGAACCTATTTACCCAAGCTGTTGCGAAAATGTTAAAGTGAACAAGCATGGGTGGAAGACGGGAGCATTGGCAGACCAGAACTGGAGGAAGGAGGAGAGTTGCTCGTACTTACCAGGAAGCTTTGGCACATCTAGTCGTTCACAGAACTCATCGCAAAAATGATTGCAGTTTTTCAATAACGGGTCATAGGAATGTCCTGGCTAGTCAATGCTGAGCTCCCACAGAATTACATTAACCTCGGAAATGGAAAACCTTGTTCTTCCAAGATTGATGGTTTCCCGGTATCTAAACATAGGATTCCTCGTTGATGGACAGCTAAAAACTCCAGTACCTTGTTCACAGAAGCCAAATGACCATTCTTCCTCCCCAGAAACCTGTCAACCAAATAATCCTAGTCAGGACATTTCATGCAAGATTACTCAGACAATAATAAAAAATGCAGAGATGAGTACGCTTAGTGGGCATAAACAATAAACAGGTACGGTAACCTGGACGGCGCTGTGAAAGATACCACCGTGGCCTATGCCGTCTTTGAAGATCTTGTTGATGTGCAGAATCGTGTTGTTAGTCTTATCAGAATCACTGTTCGTGACATCATAGACATGGAGGACTACCTCCATTTTTACATTCACAGAAGCTCTCTCCGTTTTTTACCTGAAAATCTTAGAAGTCTCCGTCCTATATACACACATTTAGAAATGAAAGAACGAGTGTAATAGAGGCGAGTAGCTGCCGCTAGAAATCAAATTGGAGAATAAACAAAGGAATTGCAGACGGTAAGAAGAATAAAAATGGTTGAATATCGTTGGACCAATTATTAATTGCTTATCTGGAATTGCTTAATTCTGTATTCTTGCACACTTTATTATTATATTAAAATGGAACCCCGCAACAGTTGAATTGTTTATTCCTACTGAAAGTTGTTAGGTCCAATCCGAATTTGCCTTCAACAACCAAAAGTTGCTCCTTTTCTGTTGCATCTGGTACTGAGAATTTCACTTCTGGACTGAACTGCAAGTGTTTAACTTTCTTCAGCGTGAACTTGTATCGGGTATTGGCCGGATATGGCGTCAAGGATTTTATACCTACTACCGACTCCCTATCCTCGGCCGTGGGTGCACCGGCCATTAATCACTTCCGAGCAAAATGTCCTGTTATTTCAAGATCCGTCAAGATTGACATCGTAAAATTATGGAGAAAAGGTGTTGATTTCACCTTTCAATAGACCAAAGAAAGCACCCCCAAGTGTAATTGCCAGTTCCCAGTTGAATTTCCCAATCATTTCTCCACAAGACCACTGGGGCACCTGGACTGCTCTTTTTGCCACTAGAGCTTTCGGTTTCTGGTAAATGCAAATTTATCTTGACAATTAGGCAGAAAATTAATAGTTGGTCCTTATGAAATTGCCTTTTTTTCTTTTTTTTGGCTATTGAATTGATTGAAGGTCAGAAAAGACTAAACTTGGGAGTGCCTTAAGTGGTGCAGTGGTGAGTACTTTAATTGGTTTGGCTGCAAGTAATCTGGGAATTATAGCAAGTGAAGCACCGGCTTATAAGGTTGTAATGGAGTTCCTGCTGCCAATTGCTGTCCCATTAATGTTGTATAGAGCAGATATGCGACGAGTAATCAAATCTACTGGAATATTACTCCTGGCTTTCTTACTTGGATCAGGTGATTTCAGTGCCTCGATAAATCGCAAGTTCACAGCCTGAAACTTTTTGTTGAAGATGTATGTACTTAAAAAAAAGGTCTTCTAAGTTTTCAAAACTGACTGTTAAAAACAGTATAAATGCAGATGGATTCTCAGTTCATTTCTAATATCTTGTCCTAATAATATCTTCGTTGTCCATCTATCGGGCCTATGGCCTCTGTGTACTAGGAAGCTGTTAAGATGAGATCGGAAGAGCACACGGCTTTTGTTGACGTTTGTTTCATAGTTGCAACGACAATTGGTACTGTTGTGGCTTTCCAGATTGTGCCAATGCGGTCGCTTGGTCAAGATGGTTGGAAGATTGCTACCTGTCACGCCCCGCATGTGGCACATCAGATGAGGCTACCCGCGAGTGAGGCCGAGTTGCACGAGGGGTGCACGAGACGGCAGCGAGGGATGCACACGGGCATGGTCAAATGAGGAACCAGTGTGAACGGCGCACATGGCAGATGACGTGCGAGCACGGCTGCGAGGGTCAGCCGAGAAGACGGCAGCACACAGGCGAGGCCAAGGTACACAAGAAGTGCGGGATGGCATCGAGGAAGGCACGGGTGCTAGGCCGAGGCAGATCCGGGCGGTCCGGCACCACAAGGCAAGGGATGTGTGGTAAGGCCCTGAGCAACGGCCCCGAGGACTGCAGCACGGAGCTGGCCGAATTGTACCAAAACGGTGTGGAACGTTCTGGCGTGGAACGCCCCAAGAATTTGGCTAAGTGTTGGGGCCGAATTCTGAAGGCTATGACCCGAGGGGATGAGCGGTCAACAACGACGGCTGAAGACAACAGTTGCACAGCTGGCTATACAAGTGGGCAGACGACGGCTGTACAGCTGGGGAGCAAGTTGGCCGAAAGGGACGGCAGTGCAGCTGGCCGTGTTGCTAGAATAGTCCAGAACGACGGCTGGCCAGAAGCTGGAACGACAGCTGGAACATTGCTGGAAAGGCCCAGAACGACGGCTGCACCGGTCAAGAACGACGGCTGTGCCAAGGGGTCATAGTTGGGCCGAAATATGCTGGTAGGAGGCTGCCGACATGCTGGAACGTGCTGGAAGATGGCTGGTAGGTGGGCTGCTATACCACAAACGGATCCAGGCCCGGCCCATGGCGTTTTGTGTTTTTATCTATAAATAGAGGTGAACCACATTGTAAATTAGTAGAGTATGGAGTAGAGAGAATATGTAGAGATAGGCTCCTAGTGTGGAGTTGTATAAGTGAGGAGAGGAGAATTAGCAAGGTACAAGAAAGAGTGAAACACTCGTCCAAGGTGGAGTGTCGTTCTTGTAAACGTTGTGTTATTGTAGTGTCAATAAAACATTCTAACGTTCTCCTAATCCCTTTATACTTTACTCACTTCCGTTCTCAACCATATTCGCTGCACGTTTGCGGCCTTTAACCTTGAGCGGTTAGGGGGACGTGTGGGACGTCGTGTGGGACGACGGGTGCAGGCTAACTTAGCGTCGTTTCTGCGTGTGGCAAAACGCTAAGGCCGCACGGGTGCTAGTTTTCGTTAGTGATACAAAACCAGCCCGTGACATGCCGCTCTAATGGGAAGGCATATTGGTGGAGGTAACAACAGAATCTCCTTCTATACTCCCCAGTTGATTATGTTGTCCACGGCATCCTAATCCTTTTCACAAGTGCAGAAATTACAAAGAACTTTTCAATAATGGTTTTACTCGTTTCCTACTCACACTAAGTGTGGCATATATGGTGGTCATAGTGATTCTGATTAGTCTTTACTCCTTAGCAGTAGCTTTCATGATTTCTTCTGATTTGTCAATTGCCAAATTTACAGCAAAAGTTAGCTCTTTCATATATTTTTTGGAGTTGCTTGTAGCAATTTTTGACCTCTTTTCGCCTTTGCTGATTCATAGTTTCCCTGTTCTGCAGCTGTAAACTATGTTGCAATTTCTGAAGCTCTCAAAGTCTCTCCTTCACTTCTAGCTGCAGGACTCGCTGCAGATAATGTTATTTGTGCAGTATATTTCAGCACATTATTTGCACTGGCATCTAAAATACCAGCAGAGTCCTCAACTTCAACTTCCAGTAAGCATTACTGAATGCAAAAAGTTCTCATTTTGCACCAAGTAGATTTATTTATATACTCAAAGTTCATATTCCTTTACCTAGTCCTCACCCCATTCCCCCCCCCCTTTTAATGACTTCACCGTCAAACTTCCTTCCTCTGGGTGTTTGAGAATCTTTGGTAGATGTTGAACTTAATGAGGAATCAGGATCGGGAAAATAAGCTTCCTGTCCTGCAGACTGCAACAGCCCTGGTTAATCATTTGCTATCTGCAAGACTGCTAGCTTTCTAACAAACTATTTTGGCATTCAAGGAGGTAGCCTTCCCGCTATCACGGCCATTATTGTAGTTTTAGCAACTGTGTTTCCAAAGCAGTTTGCTTACCTTGCACCTTCTGGTGAGGCTATGGCAATGATATTGATGCAGGTAATAAATCGTCCACGCCAACATGCATATTTCACTAAGTTACCATTTAAGATGAACTGCTAAAGTCGATCTTTTTTTTCATTTCATTTCATGTTCTTTGGTGTATCAGGTATTTTTTACTGTTGTGGGTGCAAGTGGGAGCATTAGGAATGTCATCAGTACAGCACCCAGTATTTTCTTGTTCGCTCTAGTCCAGATTGCTGTTCATCTTGCCATAATTCTTGGACTCGGAAAATTGCTCCGATTTGACCTCAAGTTATTGCTTATAGCATCGAATGCAAATGTAGGAGGCCCAACGACGGCTTGTGGAATGGCCACTGCCAAGGGTTGGAGTTCTTTAGTCATCCCAGGAATTCTTGCTTGCATTTTTGTCATAGCAATTGCAACTTCTCTTGGAATTGCTTTTGGACAAGCTGTACTTAAATTCATGTGAAGTTCGAATAGCTCGAAATCGGGCCATCTCTTGAATCCTTATACTGTGTTTTAACTGTACACAACCAGCAGCATGCCTGCTTGCAAGGTGTCTTAACCAGAAAATTTAGTATTCTTTCACTGTTCTGATATATAATAATGTATTCATTAGATTTATGCAAAATAGTTTCTTTTTGACTCCAAAGAACATTCCTATTTATCTTGGTTTGCTTTACTTGGGTCTTTTTTTATGCTGTTAGAGTTGATTGGAACTAAGTCCATTATATTCCTATTTTGTATTTTGTTCGACTTTCTTGATGACGCCTGTAAATGAATGAAAGTTACGTGTATGGTTCAAGCGATAACTATACATGGATTCATCGAGCACTCTCCTGTGCATTCACACTAACAGTCAACATCAGACCAATACCTTACAACTTTTATATGGACAAACCAAGACATCTAATAATGTTGAATAAATAATCTATTAGGAAAAAAGAGTTGATTAAAGAGAGTCTTGATTATTCCTCTGTCTAATTATAACTTATTTAAGCCTAGTTTTGATTATTCCTCTGCCTAATTATAACTTATTTTAGCCGTTCTTTTGGACATAATCTCTGAAAAAACACGGAATCTACTTTAAAGCATATTACAAGTGTAAACAAACAGTACCTAGAAGCTAAAACAATAGTCCTTTAACTATAGTGGGGTGTTAAAACTCTTTGATTATTCTTCTGTCTAATTATAATTTATTTAAGCTCTGTCTAATGACAAGTTGTTTAAGGCTTTCTTGGGGACATTCTCTCTGCAAAAACATGAATTTTCTCAGAATGGAAGGGATTCTTCCCGAAAAAATGAGCAGTTTTCAGCTTGTAATAAAGCTGTTTAGTTTGGTCATTTTTCTTGGTTACATTATGATATGGATGCTGATGCCTACAAACTTATTCTGGCTACATTGGCTGCCTGATATACATGCTAAACGCTCTTCCGATCTCTCCACTTATTTCGGACAACAAGGTTTGACTTTTATTTTCTGTTAATGTGATAAAAGCGAAACATTGTTTACATAAGAAGACTAGAATTATCGTTAGCTCTTAACTAGTATTCGTGTTTTCGTACTCGCAGGTGTAAATATTCTTATATACACTTTTCCAATCCTACTCATTTCTGTATTGGGATGTCTGTATCTCCATCTAGATAAGTACAATGATCATAGCAAAAAAGGGTATGTAAAACGTGAGCTTATTACAATCTATAAGCGGAACTAGATTCTATGTTGCTTAATGATTTGTATTCTCCTATTTTTATTCAAAGCACACCAACGGAGTCTTGGCTAGCCTCGTGGAGACGGCCGGTGCTCGTGAAAGGCCCTCTTGGCATAGTCTCTCGGATGGAATTATCCTTCTTAGTTATGTTCTTGGCACTCTTGGTTTGGTCATTTTCAGCCTATATTCATGGCATGTTCAAGAATATCACCACACAATCTGCAGCAACCATGGGAATGAGGGTGTAAGATGCCTAGTTTCTCAATAGAAAAACCAGATTTTAGCTTCTTTTTCAAGTATTTGCGTGTATTCTCAATTTTTCTTTTAATAAATGGCATTATTACTTCCGACTACGATACAAGAAACTAAATCGAGTAAAGTTAATCTTGAGATAATGATGTGAACAGGTGGGAAATTAAGTTAGAAAGTGCAGCTCTATTGCTAGGCCTTGTTGGGAACATATCTTTGGCCTTCCTCTTCTTCCCTGTTACTCGAGGATCGTCGATTTTAAGAGTATTTGGCCTTTCTTCAGAATCAACCATAAAGTACCACATTTGGCTTGGGCATATAGTTATGGCCCTCTTTGCTTCACACGGTTTATGTTACATAATCCTTTGGTGTTGTACACATCAGACCTCAGAGGTAAATGAAAACTTCTTTTAATATATAAATTGATTATAATTTACTAAAGAGCAGAATTTCCATCTTATGCACTCATTTTCTGAATATGAAGATGTTCTTATGGAATAAAATTGGCATCTCTAATGTGGCTGGGGAAGTATCTTTGCTATCTGGCTTGGCTATATGGATAACGAGCTTCCCGCACATCCGGAGAAAATTTTTTGAGCTCTTCTACCACACTCATCATCTGTACATTGTGTTCGTCGTGTTCTTAGTTCTACATGTGGGATTCTCATATACTTACATCTCTCTACCCGGCTTTTACATCTTCCTCCTCGATCGAGACCTCAGATTCCTGCAATCCCAGCAAGGTATTCGTTTAGTCTCTGCACGCGTTTTATCTTGCCAGGCTGTGGAGCTGAACTTCACCAAAGATCCAGGTTAAAGTTTACTCGAGTCTAGCTTATTTCTAGCTTATATAACATAAGTGCTCATAATTTGCTTTTTTTTGTATTCTCATTTCCTTGCACTGCCAGGATTAAGGTACAATCCAGCAAGCATGATGTTCATAAATGTAAAGAGCATATCCAAGATTCAATGGCATCCATTTACAGTTACCTCCAATTGTAACATGGATCCTGATAAACTCAGTATTGTCATCAAATGTGAAGGAAATTGGTCTCAGAATTTGTATAAGAAGCTTGCAGCTTCAACTCCAATGGATCGTATTGAAGTCTCCGTTGAAGGGCCCTATGGACCTCCATCAACCTCCTTTCTAAGGTAACAAGGAAACAGAATAAACAGATCGGTTAACACAACCCAGGGATGTGTAACATGAAAACTTTGTGTGCAGATATGACGTTCTTGTGATGGTGAGTGGTGGAAGTGGCATCACGCCTTTCATTTCAATCATTCGGGAACTGATCTTCATGGCAAACACGGCAAACTGCAAAACCCCAAGAATCCTTGTCCTCTCTGCTTTCAAGAAATCTGAAGATCTCGCAATGCTAGACCTTCTCCTAACGGAATCAGGCACAAGTTATGACATATCTCGACTGCAGATACAAATTCAAGCTTATGTTACTCGGGAGAAAGGACCTTCACTAGCCAGCCAAAAGTTCCACCGGAGTATATGGTTCGAGCCAAACACCCTAGACAGACCAGTATCTACCGTTTTAGGCCCAAACACCTGGCTCTGGCTGGGGGCTATAATTTCAGCCTCCTTTTGCATGTTTCTTCTTCTACTTGGCATTCTGACTCAGTACTACATATACCCAATTGACAAGAACTCCAACATGATATATCCTCACTATGCAAAATCTATCATCAGCATGTCACTATTATGCATTTCCATGGTGATAATTTCAAGTCTAGCTTTCTTCTGGAACAAGAAACAGAAAGTGTCAAGGCAGATCCAAAGTGCGGATGCTCAAACACCAATGGCATCTCCAGGATCCCAGTTGTGGCCTTACAACATTGACAGAGAGTTAGAAAGCCTTCCACACAGTTCTTTCTCTCAAGTTACCCAAGTACACCATGGTGAAAGGCCTAGCCTTAAAAGTGAGTCTTTCCTCTATAATTTGCATACACATATCTATAGAATGAAATACCAGGCACCAAACATGCACGCAGAACTCAAAAATGTGTAAACGAATACCAATTCAACCAGTCAAGTATAGGATGCGCTAAACCACATGAAATTTAGGATGACTTGTGTACTCAGTGAACGTTGATAATCAATTGTCAAACAGCGGTTACCAGTTAATTTCCACATTCTGCTAACTAATGCCTGCTCTCTTGTTAAGTTACAGAAATACTAATGAAGTGCAAAGAATCAAATGTGGGTGTTCTAGCTAGCGGTCCAAAGGAGATGAGGCAAGAAGTGGCTACAATATGCTCATCTGGTTTGGCAAAACACCTGCATTATGAATCCTTCAGCTTTAATTGGTAACAAGAGACAAAGCTTCTTTGGTTCCTTGAGATTTTAGCAGGCTAGACAATGCATCAATGGGAAAACTAGGGACACCACAAGTTTGGCGGGCTGTATCATGTTATAACACTTAGAAAATGATGCAAGTACATGCACTTATATAACCAATTTGCAAGGGGGACATAGAAAAAATCCTCTCTTTGAATTTACTCTAAAAGTGTCCAAATGTATGGGAACGCTCAAGATACAGCAAAATCCCAACATGACTAGCAGTGTCTTGAATCCAGTTATTAATACATGGATTTACTTCATGGGAAGTGATCTTTACCAAACACCTAGTTCATCACGCTCATGGTTATCTGTGCGCACTTGCTTACTTTATGACCTATGATATCACGACAACCAGCACAAGTTCCACTATGGGAATAATATATACAGAGGCATCATGCAACCGCGCCCCCTCGAGGGCTTAACTAGATTATCAATCTCTTAATGGGCATTTCGTTTAGTCAATATAACAGTTCATCAAGGTGTCATACAATATTTCTAGATTTTCTTAACTTATAAATAATTATTTTCGAAAACAACTTAAAATGAATTATGAGAAATTGTAACTTTTCAAAAGGTAAAATCAGCTTGGTAAGGCTAAAAAATAATAAAGAGAAAGCGGGATAATCCTGTAATTTTTACCCACAAATGTCTAGCGGTCTTCATGCGCTAGCATGCACTCATCCGCAGGTGTACTTGCTTCCCTTGCGCTTTGTAACTTGATATAATAGCACAAAAATTGACAACATGAACCAGCCATTCTCACTAGTATGATTTGGCAAAAATCGCAACTTCGTCCGCGGGATTGCCAGTCATCAAACACTTTTTCGTTCCTTGTGGTTGTTCAAAAGGGAAACACCTAATGGTTGCCCCGGTTTCTTCTTTGATCTTGAGTTCTTCATTGTCACTGTACAGGTGAATCCAGCAAGTGTCAGGTCTACGAGAACTTGACAAAAAATCCAAAATGAAAACACAAATAAATAAACAAATAAATGACATACTACTATTTGAAGGAGTAAAAATCGCTAACCTAGCTGACCATGGCCCCCTCGCCCATTTGCCTTGAGCTATTGCCTCTTTAAGCTCGGCATAAGAACATACGTCCACAATGTTACTGGAGAATAACATTTTACAGTCAGGATACATGACTGATCATATGTTACTACATACAGTGCATGAAGCATTTTAAATGTGGACAGCCCCTTCCCTTGCAATGAGCTGTGGGGCGGGAAGGGTGTACCTAAACCAAGCTAGCACACAAATGCTCGAAAAGAAAATAATAACAGTGATAATGAAAAGTGAATGGCAAGAAAACTTCTTGGTACTTTTGATAACTGCACAGACAGTCATTTCCAAATTATTGAAGAGTTTGACATAAATCCTAATAGAGGGTTGAATTCGGATCCAACAAAAGATTAATAACTTTCGCTTCACAGTTATTCGCCGGTTAACCCTCTTCTGCATCCACGTTAATATCATTCAAAGTATGCCGACCCACTTTCCAGCTACAGGATGGTCCAATTTTTTAATCAAGACCCACTGGAGGAGATTAAGTCAATAGAGAATATCCAGTGAGCAGCAGCATATACCATTTTCTATTAACAAAAACACACCAGCTTCAGATCAGAACTTACCTATCTCGGAATGACGTTGCCATCGCCAGAAGTGAAGACTGGATCTCATCCAACTTATCTTTAATATAAGGTACCAAAGATGATGGATCCATGGATATACCAAAAACCTTCCCTTGTTTCCCAGGAATATCCCTTCTAGAAACAACCACGCTGCTGCTTGAAACATCGCGAGGTCCAATTTCAATCCTGAGAGGAACACCCTACAAGAAAGCACAGCAATGTTACGCATGTTCTTTTCCACGTTTAATTATTAACTTAAAGAATTATTAGCTGTCATTGACAAGCCACAATTATCATGCCGTTCATACAAGCAACTCGCTTATATGCGAGTGCTGGCATCAGAGTGAGGTAATAGTTTTCATGAAATTGGGCAAACATTGCACGTTAACGGGCCAACATGTATACCCAAAATAGACAGCTAAAAGGGTTCAAAACTTCAAATTATATGTTTGGAGAAACAGGGCTGAAAGTATGACGTTTGAAACTATTAAACAGGGTAGACCTTAGTGGGAAGCTAAGTACCTTCATTTCCCAGAAGTTGAACTTCCATCCAGGCGTTCTCTGCTCAGAGTCATCAATCTTCACCTTGATCCCTGCTGCTTGCAGAGTTTCTTTCACAGATGCAGTGGAGCTAAGTACTCCAGTCCTCTCATCGGCCTTCTTCCAAATTGGCACAATTATGACCTGGAAGCACTCTGTAGTTAGACTTTATTAATTTTCTGTTACAATCTACAGAAGATCCCTATATATATTGGGCTATACACACACTAATGCAATAAACCAAAACATGAAAGACGCGTTTTAAAATAATCAAGCCTTAAACTTTAAGAGTTCCCTTCCACTACATAATTCATCTTGAAGACAATATCAAATTACCCTACAAATTTCATGCATAAATCTGGTCCATATCTTTTGTTGTTTACAAAATTCCGGTCACACCGGGAGGTGGGGCTTCTCACTGTCTAAATTACATGTTCCAATCTCAAAGTATGCAATGTTTTCATTCCTTATGAACCATAGTTTGAATTGTGGTAATTTTTAACATCCGGTAGTTAATGGCAAAGCGTCTCTTAAGATAAAAGCAAATATCTAATGAAAAAGAAGAATGAAGCAAGCAAACAGGTCTACAGAAGTAGTAACGTCAAATATATGCAGCATCAGTAAGAGCAGTGAGTGGGTTCAAATACCTGCACTGGTGCCAGCTTCGGAGGAAGCATTAATCCAGTATCATCCCCATGGGTCATTATGATACCACCAACAAATCTGGTGCTTATCGCCCATGATGTTTGCCATACATGTTCTCTTTGTCCATTTTCAGCAGTGAACTGCACAGTCATGCAGCTTAGTTCACCAATAGTTAACGCATTACAATTTACATACATAAGATTAAGAAAACAAAACCGATGATAAATCAGAAAGAAAGAAAAGATGGACCCCCATGAGATAAAGAAGGTTCAAAGATGAAAAGGATGAAAATAAGAATTTTCATTAATCTCATACATTAGTTTTGAACATTTCCCCCCAATAAGAGGTAATGTTATGGTGGAGAGGTTGTTAAATGTAGTCAGAAAGTAAACCATGCTCAAATGGAAATGCTTAACCCATCCCCAAGTCTTGACAACTAGAAATTAGACCCATTGTCCGTGGATCGAGTCATGCAATATTCTCTATTTCCATGAAATCTACTTTATTTATTGGAAAAAAAAAAAGTCTTGAGAACTAGAAATTAGAGCATGATACCAAACACGGCAAAGTTACAAGCATATCATATTCGCATCATGGTATCAATAAAATGATCCATCTTAAAGATCTAACATCTGATATGAACCACACATGGTTCCCCATAACAAGGTTAATAGAAGGAAAAAAATTCAAGATATCAAGCAAGAACTCTACTCGAGGGAGGCATTTGTTTAAGTCCAAAGTTCAGTGACAATAGTAAATGTAAGAGATGAACATACAAACAGGCCACAACAAAAGCAAGGTAAAAAGATAATGTTGTAAGTCAATCAGGCAATAAACCTAATTTGTTAAGAAGAACTCTCACCAACCTGCGTTCCAAATGCACGGGAAAAATTCTGCCCAAGGTTGTGGCTTGTTCCAGCCTGCAAAGCCTTCCTATCACCCATCATTGCCTCAATTGTGTAGGTCTTGGAAGCACCCGCAAAGGTCTCTACCTTCGACTTACGACCCGCAATAACTGGTATTGCAGCTTGTTCATAAGCAAATTTTGTGTACACATCAATCATCTGCAATGCCTGCAGTTCAGCAGCATGAATTGGTCAATTTCACATACAAAGCCTATGAACTTTTAGAGGTATTTTATTAATGAAAGAGCAAGCAAACCTCCATTTCTGCTTCCTCTGGAGTGGCATGAGCTGTGTGACCCTCTTGCCAGAGAAATTCAAGAGTTCTAACAAATGGCTTTGTACGCATTTCCCATCTAGTGACATTTGCCCACTGAAATATATTAAGCCAAAAACAAATATCAGCCAGCAAAACCACTCCTTCTTGGGAGCGAATATTAGGCGTGTGTTAAAAGTAAATAATTAAATAAATAGTAAACAGAGAGCAGCACAAGAAACGAAGAGAAATGATGTGATGAAGAGACACCTGGTTGATCATAAGCGGGAGGTCACGATAACTGTGGATCCACTGAGTAAACATGTGATTAACAATTGTTTCACTTGTAGGCCTAACCTAACAGAACCACAAGAACAGCAACAATCAAAATGAAACTCAGGTTGTATTTTGGAATTTGATCTGCATACAACGAAAAAGAGGACCTCAGATAAAATAGGAAAATGATAAGTAAACTTACCACGAGCTTTTCTTCAAGCTCCTTCCCTCCTCCAATTGTCACAAGCGCTAATTCTGGACTAAAGCCCTCAACGTGGCTGGCTTCTTTCTCAATAAATGAATATGGTATAAACTGGCACCATATGCAGGTTATACGTATCAGTTCAATAACAGTCTCGAAAGAAAAAATTGATAGCAGGAACCAGTTAACAGAAGCAGTTTTCATAATGTTGTTTGCTATTCAACGTTGGAAGTCCATTGCCCTATCTAAGCAGGTTTCTGAGGCTCATGTGGTAAACTTAGCATACAGTACACTTTGGAATTGGAGAACTTTTCAACCTTGTTGGCATAGCCAATGTAGAGCTCCTAGTAGTTCATTCAAGAAAACTGCATATAACTGAAGATCTTAAATACACATAATCACCCGATCAAACAAAGGGGAAGGACAAATCAACAAAGGGAAAAAATCATTTATAACCCCATCACCCTATATTTATGTGTTCACTTATGCTTCGAGACTTAGAATTGGCTAAAAATTCAAACTTAGCTTCCACCAATTAATTTAATTGAATAAGAAAATTTTGTGTGATATCTGTTAAAGTAATTTCAACTACACGACGCTCTTCCGATGAAATCATTCATCACTCACCAACAAACAATCTTACTCGATTTCATCACACACCGTCAACAACTCTTTAATATCAGCTGGAAAAAAAATCAAGACGAAATATACCATTGAAATGCTTCCTGAACTCACCTGCGGGAAATACATATTACTATGACCAGTTTCTTTAAACTTCACGTTCAAATATTCCTGCAACGTGAAGCAGCCAATACAAATTACAACCAAAAGACCTTATAACCATCAAAATTAAAAATTGTCACTCTAACCAGAATATTTAAACCACCTGAATAGCTTCCCAAATGGCATAACCATAAGGGCGAATAACCATGGTGCCCCGTACTGGACCATAATCAGCAAGCTCGGCATTGGCAATGATGTCTAGGTACCAGGCATTGAAGTCCTGCGAGCGAGGCTTGATTACTCTGTCCTTGTCTTGCTGGACTCTGAGCTTTGGAGGATCTTCAACTTCGGAAGAAGATAATTCTTTCTCGGCGGTACTGCTTTGGACGGAACAATTGGCCGCTGAAAGGCGGCGTATAGGTAAGCCGAGGTGTCGACGGGGAATCAAGGAGGCTACGGAGGAGGACGAGGAGGAGGTGAAGAGTGAAGTTAACGACGGCAGTCGCAGAGCACCCATTTGGCGGTGGTGCCTAGAAAAGATGAGGTTTTACGAATGGATGGGAAAAAATTTCTGATACATGCGACTTTAGTTAGCCTCGAGCGATTTACGGAAATCGTGAAAAATAATGGGTTTGGCCCAAGTTATTAAATTCATGTTGTCAATATCCCACAAGGACGCCTCCTACAATTTATGGGAATTTGACAAAAATAGCACTAATGTAGGTTAGTATTATGCGTTGCAATTTTGGAGTAAATATCGTGGGCTTTAAATGAGACAGTAATGATTTCCCGCTGGATATATGGCGAGATAAACTCGTCATACATACACATAATAGAATATTATTGAGATAATTGTGTGAGTCCCACATACAGGAGGTCTAATATATGTAAATTTCCCCAATAATCTCTCTCTATGTATGAGTATGGCAGGATAATAATGTCATACATCTTGTAAGAGATCATTTTATTAAACCAGACATCAGTAATAACTAATGAGGAACATTGTGAAATGAAATTTTGTGCTCATTATTGGCCTATTTTTACAATTTGCCTTTGTCATGCATTGTAAAATGAATTTTTCTAAAGAAGCGACACTAGCTGAGCCCACATTAAAGGAGAAACAACATGTAGTGTCTTGAAAATAGTGAAATCACATTTGATTTCCCTCTAATGCACTCTCTTTAAGAAGCTCGCCTCAATTCCTTACCAAATTTGATTGTGAAATAGTGATATTTGAACTTATAAGTAGCAATAAATTTATTGTACGATTATTATACTTCAATGAAATTGCAAAATTAATTTCTCATTTCTTTGCTATTATAAAAAGATTCTTAAATAAAATCAAATCGAAAGCTGTTTTGCACCATAGATTTTTTTTTTTTTAAGCACTTGATTTTGAAAATTGAAATTATCCAACTCTAGACTACTAAGCCTATTCCACTCACCGAGCAGGAAAAAATTCTGATACTCCTAGTCAATCAGCATGTAGATTCAAAGGCCCCTAAATTTGTTATTTAATTTGGGCTCTGGATCCCTCATGTGAGTTCTTAGTTGATCAGAAGTATCGACTGTTTAGTACTCTTGAAGTACAAGAATTCTTTCCCACAAAACTTTCCATACTAAATTAAAAATAGTCTCACTATTTTGACATATATGTAACATCCCAGAAAATTTAACACCGAATTATGCTATACGGTCGATGATGATGGTATAATTGCTCGAATTACAATCGGAAGAGCTTGAAATCATCGTTTAAATGATAATCAAAGAAAGAATGCGATTCTTGATTGAAGAAAATCAAAGTACCGTGACAAAATTTCAAGATGACACAAAGTATAAGGACGTCATGCACAATAACAAGCGAACATTATTTTGCCTAGTCACCCCAACATGTGTACAGCACCAGATTGTGCTAAGTGTCACGAGGTACGTGTGCTCTTCCGATCTGTTTATTAAAACCAACTAAATTTGAATATTTTCTAGTGCCTATAAATATGGGGGAGGTGGGAGATTTTCTCCTAGCAACCAAACCTTCTCCCTCTCATCAATCTGAAGCTAAGTCCATCATCTTGTCTCTTATTGGGAAACCTCAACCTAGCTGATTCTCTCTCGCCTCTATCTCTACATCTATATCTGTCCTATACAAATATCTTGTGCCTTGATGAACGCAAGCCCTTCATATACATATAAAAGAGGAAAATTCGTCCACCAAGGAAAATGGTAATAGAACACCAAGGAAAATCCACCAAAACACCACCCTTATATTTGGAAATGACCCATCATCATGTATATAATAAATACAACTCAAAATACCACTTTCATTAATGAAAAATGAAGGTGTTCGAAGGCATTTGTCAATGACTCAAAGAATCTTAGGAAAAATTGAGATAAAGAGGTGAATAATTAATGCTTTGATTTCCTTTCTACATGCATGAAGTTTTGAGAAGATAAGCTTGAACTTTGATTGATGATTTCCATGACATGAAGATGGACTTTGATGAAATGAAAAGAAAGATTGATTTATTGTATTTGAATCACTAATTGATGCTCTACCCGTTTTGTATTTATTTTGCTTTACTTTGTGGCCATACTAGGAGCTATCTAATAATATGAGATGGGCGGCGATTAGTGTGATATTTGTATTGATTTGTTTGGAATTCCAGTAGAGGTCAACCGAGATTCGAATATAGATCCACTTAATTGTACATAGCCATAATTGAATTGATATGAATCTTGGCACACCACGGGTAGTAGTTTAACTAGTGACATGGCTTTTTTGTGCATCAAAAAGTTTTGTGCATTCAAAGGTTTTCTTGAGAGGTGAATCAAAGGGTTGTGTTACTCATTGAATACTTTGTACTCATTCTCTTTTTTATAATTTTTGTAGATGATGGTATGCATAATCTTTGGAAAGCAAACCACAAGTTGGAGTATGTACACGAATAGGAGTAGAGTTTTTGCATGTAGTAATCCATCTTTGAAGCTACTATAACAGCTTTATGCCCACCTCTCTGTAATATATATGTTTTACGCCCTACAACATATAAGATAGTATAAAGATATAATCTTATTTTGATTTGGAGCCTACTTTTCATTAACGATTGGGTGTACCTTAGTAATAAATGAAGTATATCTATTAATACAACTTATTGTATTTTTACATTTTATTGAAAAACCTAGGTTTAATAATTTCTTGAAATTTTAAAAACTTGTTTGCCTAAGTAATTCGCCTTAAAGAATACTAAACCATTTAATATAAAAACACTTAGATTGATTTGTATGTCCCGCCCCCGCTATTTACATTAAAGTTTCCGCTATTGAATTTATTAATTAATATAAGATACTTGAAGATGTCGTATAATTTAGCAAGGCGTGGCAATATAGAAATACAAAAACTATGACAAAAGAAAGTTTTAAGTTACCATGTTAACTTTACACAATTCAAGGTGGTCTAAAGTCATTTTAAGGGTAATGAAGTAATTTGTAGTTTTTGTTTATATATATGTTCAAATAAATTAATTCGATTAAAAAAGGTAGCACTACACAGATGACGGTTAACATAATATATTCTGATTTGGGTAAATTAGTAATTTTACTCGTGCGTTGCACGGGATGATAACAGCAAATGATCTAAAAAAATTAAGAAAATTAAATTGTATTATATAAAAAAGATTAAAACTATAATATTTGATTATTTTTGTGTGTGTGAAGGAAAATATTATAAGTGCTACCTGTAATACGATATAGTAGATAGAAGTTAAAACAAAGATTATTAATAACTAAAGCTGAAATACAAGCAATTTTCTAGGGTCTCAGACACTGTGACAGTAGGAGGTTTTGTAAGCTTCTTGTTGAAACTGACTCCAAATGTGCCTACCAATTGATTCAACATATAGATAAGGGTCAATGGAGACTTCAGTATACTTTGGTTGAAATTAGAAACTTCATAAGAAAGCATCGCGTAACCATCAGACATATTTGGAGAGAAACGAATACGGCTACTGACTGAATGGCTAATAAAGGACAGAAAATTAGTGGAAGTACTTGCTTTACAGCTTTAAATATGTCAAAGAAGATGCGTGGGATCATTCGTACAGAAAGATTAAATATACCTTATATTAAAAAAAGCATCTTTAAGTAATTGTAATTCTTTATTTCTTTTAATTGAATTAATTTGTATTGAGAGGTAGTACCTCTTTTGCATTCACTTGGGTGTCGCTGCATCTAGAGCTATTAGGAAAATGTACTTGCATGCGAATTAGAGGTAAGGCTCATATGCCCCCCTTCATGTAAATTCTAATTTTATATTCAATAAAATTTATACCTCGGGCTTAGATTTTTTTTAGTCAAGGTATTTCCCAAAAAAAAAAAAAAAAGATTATTACTCCATCCGTCCCATCAAATTATTCCCCTTTCATTTTTTACAGAGGTGAAGAAAAGTTAATTAATATTGTTGGAAATGTACAATTTTGTGCATATTTGATTTTAAGTTGAGATTAATCCATATTTGACCAACATTAATATATATTTGATTTAAGCTAAAAAAATAATGAGAAAAATCATTGATTTAAGTTATCCATACTCACTTCAAGTTAGAGAAATATTAATAAGAATTATTGATTTAACTAAAAGATATTTTTTATGCAGGAGGATATTATAGAAAGTTAGAATTAAGAATCAATTGTATCTTTTTATTTAGGATGTTTAAATTATGATAGAGATAAGTGAATAGCATTTTAAGAAATTAGGCTTGTGAGACATTATATATATATATATATATATATAGAAAGCTGAAAGTAAGAATAATTAGATTCTTTTATTTAGGGTGCTTGAATATTTGAAAAGATAAGAGAAAAGAATCTTAATAAATCAGATATAATCTTAATAAATTAATTATTCTATGTAGGGTGTTTGAATCTTGGATTGGATAATAAAAATAAAAGTATAAGAAATTAGGTATGTGAAACGATATATATTAGAAAGCTAAAATTAAGAATAAATTAATTCTTCTATTTAGGGTGCTTGAAATTGGATTATATTAAAAAAGATGACTATAAGATGTCCTTTACGTGATAGGATATGCATGGTAAGACAAAATTAAGAATCAATTAAAGCTTTTACTAGGATGTTTAAATTTTAGTAGAGATAAGTGAATATGAATTTAAAAAATTAATTATATCTTTTATTTAGAGTGTTTAAATTTTGTTAGAGATAAGTGAATAGTAGTTTAATAAATTAATTCCCTTTAATCACGTACGGAATTGAACGTTGATATAAATAAGAAAAATTAAATCATAATAATGTATGTTTGTGATAAGTCAAGTACAAATAATTTGGTTAGTATATATAGTTACAATTAAGAATAGATGATTTAAGTTACCATTTTCTAAGATAAGTAATGTTAGGCAAAAATATAATAAATAATAAATAAAATTTAAATTAAGAACTTCTATTTACTAAGTAATAATTTATATCATATATTCTATAATATTTAAAGAATATAAACAAAATGGTTTAATATTAGAGGAAATCGTTCATTTAAAATTAATTCAGCATGGATTATTTGTTTATAATGAGGTATGATTGATATCAAATAATTCTGAAACAAAATCAAACTAAATATGTTGAACATTCATATTCAATTGTGTATAAAATGGGTGGATATATATAAATAAAGATTTTGTTCACAATGAATCTCACATAAACTATACAAATCGGGTAATGTATAAACAGATTTTGTATACAAATCTATACAGAGTATAGGATCTCAAAGGGGTTGTTCACAATGAATCATACATTACAAATCTAAAGAGGACCCCTCTGGAGGATTAAATACCTGATGATATTTGAAATAGAAATATCCAAATATATCAGTAAAAATAAAGAACGAAAATCAAATTTTAGCTTTAGAGTACATTATTATATAAATCACATGAATTGATTTCAAGCATGTATGGACCAATTCATAGTATACTACCCGGTAAATACAACGAACTAACTAAACAAAGAATTAAAGAGCAAAGTAAAAAAGTACACGCTCATCCTTCAATAACAACTCAATAATGTCAAGCTTTCTGTTTTGAAATGGCACAAACCACCATCCACACTCACTTAGAAGGAAAGTTGCTTTCTTTGAAAGCATAAATATCCATACACACAAATAAAATGCACAATTACTGGATTCTCAATGCTAACATCTTATCTTATTATATATTTTAAAGTAGGATAGTGGTCATAATCAAGTTTTCCTGTCAAAACTACTATCCTGCATTTATATGCTTCTTTTATTTTTTTATTTTATAATATTAACAATGATAATAATTATCCATTCTCTGCAAAAAAAAGTAATACTTATCCATTAGTTACATTTTGCTATTATTCTATTTTATAATAATATACAAAATTTTATATATTTTTTATTCTATATATAATATACTATTTGTTATCTATAAATATTTGTTATACATATTCTATTAGTTTTAGGCTATCTTTAAATATTTAATATTTCTTCAATATTCTAGCAGTTATAGAAAATTTTCAAATATTGAGTTATTGAGACTTTTTCTTATTTTGATTAAGTGCCTACTCTTGATATTGAAGATGTAATAATAAAGTAAAATTAAATTAGTTTCAAAACTTTTATTTTAATTCAATACGATAAACTACATATCATAAAACTTAGGGTTATATGTTTAGTATATTACCTAATTTATTATTTACTTTGCTCTTCTCTGAGAACCTATATATTGGTGAAAATTTAAGTTGAAGAGATACAATTGTAATAATATTTGATGATAATGATTTAAAATTAAAAATTTATTAAAAAATTCTTTTAATTCTTTTTAGAATGGAAATTGGTTAAACATTAATTTTAAGGGTAAACGGTAAATCATATAGCAATTATCCTTTGTTATAATATTGGTTCACTTGGGTCTTTGTAATTGGAGACTTTGCAATAAGAGACTATTTACTTTAAATTTTTCTTCAATATTCTAACAGTTAATAGACAAATTTCAAGTATTAGGTTATTGAAATTTTTTCTTATTTCGATTAAGTGCCTACTTGTGATATTAAGGATATAATAATAAAGTAAAATTATATTAGTTTCAAAACTTTTACTTTAATTAAATACAATAAAATACACATCATAAAACCTAGGGTTATATGTTTAGTACGTTACCTGGTATATTATTTAATTTGCTTTTCTCTGAAAACATATATATTGGTGAAAATTTAAGTTGAGGAGATATGATAGTAATAATATTTGGTGATAATGATTTTGAATAAAATTAAAAATGCTTTTAATTCCTTTTAAAATGGAAATTGTTTAAAAAATTAATTTTAGAGGTAAATAGTAAATCATATAGAATTTATCCTTTGTTATAATATTGATTCATTTGGGTCTTTTTTAATTGGAGACTTTGTAATAGAAGACTGTGCATTTTAAATTTTTTAGAGTTGATTTAGTGAAAAGTAATGAGGAAATGTAAAAAATAATTTTTCCGAGAATATATTATAAAGAATGAATGTGGAAAATAATTCACTCTGATAAATGAATATCGTCTACACCCTATTAAATAAGAATATAAGTATAGGGTAATTTTAGTGTTATATAAATTTCGTATCCTCTTTTTTCATGGTTTCTTAGTTTTCATACTCAATATGAAATTAATTTTGTGAAAGTTCCTCATTCTCATTTTTATTGCTTAATCATATTGTTCAATGAATGACAATTTAATTAGCACTGTGCTAAGTGAAAATATTGTGCATTTTAATTTGATTATATTTATTTATATTAATAACACATATATGTGTGAGTAGTACGCAATAAAATTATTTTATTTAGTTTTTCAAATTATTACGCATTTTTTATTGATTATTATATTATGTGCAACGCATAAGTGTATAACTAGTTCAAATATAAAAGTTACTTAAGCAATCAGATTGAATTGTGAACTTACCAAGTTACATTCGATATTTGTTCGAGCGTAAAAAAAACAGTACGGGAGTAGCTAAATAAAACTCGAAGGGATCTATTGATCAAATGTTTAGCTAAAATTAGTAAACCACACAATCAGTTCCTAAATACAAAAACCGAAATGTCGATTATAACTCAAGAAAATTGACGAATTAAAATATTGCATAAAAATCGATTATACTACTGATCGGTTGATAATTCATTAAAAACATATAAATCATTAATCGGTTGAATGTTTAATTTAGCGTAAGAGTTTGGAGACGACCTGAAAAAATCATCCCATGAGCAAGGCCAAACATTGACTTCAATGAATTCACGTGGCTGGTGAACTGCTAAGGCTGGTGAAGATACAATTAAGAATTTGATTGAATTGTTTTAGCTTGAGAACTTGGATTCAATTTCGGCTGTTTATGGTTAGACATGTGATGGTGAAGTTGATGAAAATATAATATAAGGTATGAAATAGAAAGTTTGGCTGCAAATGGTAAAATGAATATACATGGTTAATTGATTAACATAGGGATTTGTAATTGGAAAACCATGATTAATAGTTTGTTCAATTATTGGAAAAATTCCAATTGATCAAATGGCGTTGCACGGTTTGATATGTCAAGAAATGAGAGTGAAAAGTGGATTAATTCGTGTGCTAAACAAATGAATTAGGTTATTAGTTTATACATCGATTTTTTAATTATTTGTACAATTACAACAAAGATTTGGATGAAAATAGGAAATCTATCCAAATAAGGTTAATTGATTGATTTAGTTTATTTAGCTATGGCAATTGAAATTTACATTTCATAAAGAGATATGTATATGTAAAACTCAAGACATGTTTATCTATTGTTTATAACTGATATTTGTTAGTTGGTAAACATGAATTAGTTGTTTATATACAAGTGGTGAAGTTGAAGGCCCACAAGAATCCAATATATGATTGACAACTAAACATGTCATTTTTTCATGCCAGATAAATAATTTTCTCTAGAATTATTACGATTATTATTACTTTTAGATCCCGTGCAATGCACGGGTAAGAATTATAGTAACAAAATAATCATTCAACGCTTAATTTTAAATTTTATCATTATCAAATGTGTCATTTTTCTGTACTTTCACATGGCATATTTAGAATTTAATTTTTTTTTTAGCTATAATGCTATTTCAGCCAAATAGTTGCCAAACAGTCCCAAAGATTTCAATGATAAGTTACTTAAATATACACGTGTTTAGATAAAAGTGTAAATGAATGCAAATATTGCGTACATAATAGTCTAAATTTAAAATGTTGTATTTAATTGAGACTTTTAAAGACTTTTTTTTAAGTATGAGACTTCTATGGATCTTATAGGATTTTATGAGATTTTATTGATTTGTTGAGAGTCCAGAAATATTTATTTGGACTTTTCTAAACTTTCATAAAAAACCTTTTCGTAGACTTTCACGGATTTTGGAAAATTTTTTCAAGTTTTTTTTACAATCATTTTTTTTTCAAATTGTACAAAATAGAATATTATCGTAAACAACTTTTTTTCTATCTTTTTTATTTTTTATTTTTTGTTTAGCAATCAAAGCAAGACCTTTCATTCATTCCATAATATCACACACAAGAGGAAATTTGGGGGTGACATTCCCCAACACAAACCCAAATTAGGGTCTAATGCTCGTTAAACAAGTAAATGAGCTACTTCGTTAGCTCTCCTACTAATGGCTTTGAACTGACACAATTGAGACCTTTGACTAATAGCCTTAACCCGCTCCAAAATAGGACATTCAGTTGTACAAAGTTCAACCTCGTTGAGTAAGTGTGTGTTCAAGGAGGACTCGACTCCACCCTAATGTAAACAACTTTTTTTTTTTAATAAATACAGGGGGTTAATAAATTTTGCAAAAATGAGTTCCTATACTATAGTTTTACAAATAAACCTCCAAGCTTTGCTTTAAACTGAAAAATTAGTATGTTGCAGATCACTAGTAAAGAACAACACTTTATTAGCAGATTCAAGTGAATATATTCCCATGAAGAAAAGTTGAGGGAATCACTCTGTTTATATCAGAGAAACAAATATACTAACCTTCAGAATGTTGGATGATAATTTTTGGTGATGCAGACTTGAGTATTAAAAATGTAAAATGGGAATGAAGAGAAGGTATAAAATTATTTTACGTACTCTGATTTCTCTGACTTAATTTGTCGTTTCTCAAGCTTAATTTCTCAGCACATCAAAATGCTAATACATCTCTTGGACCAAAACATGAAAAGAAATTTAATTAGGACATGTGCTCAGCACGCAAAAATGATAATAGATACATCCATGAAAATTTTAGGGGGAAAAGGGGAATGTGAACTGGGAAATAAGAAGACTAAAATATGACATTTTGCTTAGATTTTTTGTTCTTGCACTTGACTGTTCTAACTGAAAAGGGACAAATGTATACATGTAAAAACAATCACTTCTTGGAACAAGATAGATGGTTTAGAAATTATTTCCTATACTATAGTTTTACAAATAAACATCCAAGCTTTGGTTTAAACCAAAAAATGAGTATGTTTCAGACCACTAGCAAAGAAAAATTAGATGTGGGCTAACTAAGCATGTTTTAATAGCATAATTTCCAAGGATAAAAGCTGATATAAAAAACACATGTTTATATCAGTTAAGTAGGAAAAAATAAACAAGATCTAATTATTTTACTTTCTTTCTGCATACTCCTTTTGACTGTTCTGGAATAACCAGCAGATAGAAGATTAGATCAGCATGTCAAAATGTTAGCGGATAGAAAAGGCGAACAGTATGAATAATTAAAAAATTTTCAAGTGGAAATAAGAACATCAAGTAGCTAGAAAATTTGAAGAATGTTAACAAAATCAATTTAAAATTAGAAATTATTCCGAATAAGAACTTCCAAAACAAACTACTTTTCACTGCGCGTGCAGAGTATTCGTCCTCAAAATAAATGGTTTCAAAATTATATATACCTTCTTTTGCTAAATCTTTTTCCATTAGTGCAAGATGCTCAGTTTTGAAGTCACATGAAAAAGGGATACTGGGGCAGGAACCTCAGATTTGTATATGCAATTGAAGGAAGATCGGAAGAGCACACGGGAGATTAGCAGATGACATTGTGCGCTGCAAGAAAACCCACATGCAGAAATTAAAATTAGCAATAAAAGAACAAAATTTCGCAATTAAAAAGGAAAATCATGAAAAAATTACTTTTCCATAGGGCTAAAACCTCTACAATATCACTATTAGTTGATCAAGAAACTGGGTTTCACTAAATTTCAAGAAGAACAGTCTGATATTACTCAAAAGAAAACAAACCCACAAAGAAAGACTCAGAGAATTTAAGGAATAGAAGATTAGGACTCGACTTGAAGCATGCATAATAGAATAAAGCATGAAAATGAGGCAATACTGTTCAATCAACTCTATTTTTTGAGCTCTGGGATTGTGAACAACAACCACTGTACTCACTAAGATTGGAAATGTGTAGGATAAAGAAAACAGAGTATTGACTTGGAACGCGGTTCTTTCTATTGGATTCTCTTTGAAGGTTTATAATAGTTGATGCCACCATGTTTGGCCATAAGCTGTGCACGAAGAACGATGGACCTCTTGCTACTTTCAAATAATAATTGGTTTAACCATCGGTGCAAAACTTATTAAAAATGCATTATTAGATAGTTACATAATAAATCTGTAATTGAGTTTAATGTTATTGTAAATAGTGTATGAAACAAATTTCTTGTCGACATTGAATTGTTATACTGTAATAGAAAAAATATTTCTAATTAATAATTAATAATATATATTAGAAAATCATATGACGTAGGGGCCAAGAGGTAGCCCATGTGGTAAAGGCATACCCTTTCCACGGGGTTGACCCGGGTTCGAGTCCCCCTAGCCCCTCCCGGTTATCCCAAAAAAAAAAAAAAAAAAAAGAAGAGGAAAACCATATGACGTGCGGTTGAACAATTGAATCAATAAACAATTGTTAATTTCAAGACAATTAATAATAATTGTTAACAATTGTTAACATGGATGCAAATTGCAAAGTGAACAATTATTTATCTCAAGATAATACATACAAGAAAATATATGACGTAAAATACAAAAAGTTAATAATACGTACAATTCGTTTTCTTTCCTTTCATAGCTTTTTTTCCCCTCTTCACAACACTTTCAAGAATCTCACATTTTAAGAAGGACTTGTGGTGAGATTTGCTATTTATATTTTTCACTAAAAATCTCAAGAAGTCTAAAAAAAATAGTGAAATCTCATAAAGTCTTAGATATATTGAATATCTTGTGATTTTTTTAGACTTTTAAAAAGTTTCAATTGAATATATTGAGACTTTTTAAGACTTTTAAAAAGTCATAAAAAGTCTTAATTAAATACCTCAATACTTTTAAACAGTCTTAAAAAGTCTTAATTAAATACATTAAGATTTATAGAGTCATAAAAAATATTTAAATGTCTTAGAGCTTGTTTGATTCTCATTAATTGGGAAAATTATAATGAAGAGAAAGGTAGAATGTATATTGAAAATATAAAAATGTTTGAAATATGTGACTGTAATTAAATAGTTATCAAATCAAATGTCAAATTAGTGATAAATAAAATTATAAATGAGGAGAATAAAGAGGATCAAACAAGCTCTTAAACATGTACACCCCTTCAAAAGTTGAGGATGGACGTACAAATAAAGGCAAAGGTTGGAAACCTGTACTGCAATTTACCCTTATAATTTGATATTTGTGGTGGTTAGAAGATTTGAATATTTCTAAGGTACCAGACATAATAATTTTGAACTAATGAAAATCTTAATATTTAATTCATTGATTAATTAGTCACAACTTTTATATTGATTAGAGTATTCATATTGGTGTTGTTGAATTTAGCTATTCACATAAGTAAAAAGTATATTTTAAATTATTGTTAAATGACACATATAAGTTAAATTTAACAATTATTAAAGAGTCACATTCAATGTACATGTTAAACACAATTATTAAAATCTACTCAAAGTCTAAATGGGTCACATTATTTTCAAAAGTTATTTGTCAAACTTTATTAAATAAATAAAAAAATTTCTCGAAAACATTAAATTCTAATAAAATTGTTAAAATTATTGTTAAAGTTAACAATAAATTTAACAATCAACAAAAAAAAAGATTTTTTTAATAATTTTTTTAACATTAAGTAATTTTTTAAGATATTAACAAACAACTTAATTTAAGACGGAATGCTGTTAGATTATATTTAATTGCTTTGAACTTTTACCAACGAGCCTCGAGGTCCGCGCGCATGTGGGTAAGGTAGCAACGGAACATCAAAATGGCCATTTCACGTGTTCCACCTAACTTGTTTTTCAAACTCGTTGTTGGTTTGGTGGGTTTGGTGAAGGCTCCCCTCTCTCCCCCCCTCTCTCCCCCTCCCTCCCTCTCCCTCGATGTACGTTTCAAATTGTGTTTTAACTTTTAGCGTAGGTGTGAGATTCATGTGGTCTTTAATTAATGAGTTTATAATTAATATTAATTGTGATCCGGTTAAGGATTAATAAGTTACTATAATCACTAGTACACCAATTATCTAATTACTACACAACGGAGTAATATTATAGAATCAATATATTAATAATAAGAAAAATCATTTGGTGGTGTAATTTCTCACAACTGGTATGACAACATAAGAATACTGGTGACGTCATTGATAACATCACTGGTCGATAACAATTAAATTTGTTTTATATATTTTTTAAAAATTTTCCTTACTTTTTGTTTTTATTTTATTATTTATTTTTTAAATAATTAAGAATATCTTCTTAGAAAAATTCATATGAGTCTCCTTGGATAATTATGTGTTTTATTCTGATTGTACTATAACAATTAAATTTATTTTACATTTTTTATTTTTTTCCTACTTTATGTTTTTATTTTATTATCCATTTTTTAATAATTAAGAATGTCTTCTTAAAGAAATTCACAAGAATCTCCTTGGATAATTATCAGTTTTATTCTTATTGTACCGAATAACAATTAAATTTGTTTTATGTTTTTTAAAATTTTTTCCTTACTTTATGTTAAAATAACTTAAATATTAAAATAGCTTTCATGAACTTTCTTCTTTAAAAAATAAAGGCTGATTTTTTTATATAATTAAGAATCACTTTCTTAAAGAAATTTATAACAAATAAATTTCATTGAAATTTATTCTGATCAAGAGTTTATATTAATTTTTTATTCTTTGTTTTGTGTTTCCTTTAAAACTTTAATTTTTTACACACGTGGGTGCAATATAATTAGTTGTTGATTTGATTAGACAATTTTTTTACATTAATTTTTCTTAGTAGCATCATTGTTATTTTATTTTGAAAACGATCTAATGCTCAATATATGACATTAAATGATCTATTGTGATTTTCTATGTCGTGTATCTCAATACATCGCATAACACTATTAACATACTATATTATATAGTATTAAATTAAAACTAAGTGTGACAGTTAAATCAATTATATATATTACTTTTATTATATTTAATATATATATGATTGAAAATAAGTATATGTTGATATTGAATTTTCTTATAGTTATTGTTCTCTCTGTGAAATATACGGACAAGAATTCTAGTTAAAATTAACTAGGACTTAGACCCACAAAGTTATAAACTTCTTGTTTTCAACTTAAATGGCACGTGTACTTATCAGCTTTATAAAGGATACATTGCCTGGCATTTTGCAGGAGAAGAGTTTTAAAATTATTAAAAATATACATATATATAGCCTGATGAGTGAGTAAACCAAAAAGAAAAAAAAAAAACAAAATATCTACGTTATACTATTTTCAGCTTATTCTTCTTCCATGTCGTGTAAAAACCAATTCGTTGGTTCTAAGCAAGATTCCTCGTTCTAATACTCCCCACGTCCTATAAAAATAAGTTTAATTTCTATTTTCATTTATTTCACATTATTATTCACTTATATAAACGAAGTTGAACAATTAATTTCTGTTTTAAATATACCTTTAGTTCAATTATTAATAAATTTGTAATGCATTAAATTAAATTAGTCTTGAACAAGGTATATTAAAGAATTAAGTGTAAATTTTATATTTGTAACTATATTAATTTATATTGCTTAATCTACAAAATTAACTGATATGAGCCTATTTTTATGAGATGAATAGAATATCATTTTGTCTTTTCAAACAAGATGCAATAAAGAACATAATAAGACTCAATTATAATTAACCAGTATTATTTACATAATCACTCGATGAGATGTGATAATATTCGGTGATATTAGGCGTGATGTATTCGAAATACAAAAAATAAAATAAGTTTCAATTACAATTAGTCGTCAAACAGGTTCGAGTGGACACATTCGACGCACCTTTCATGGTTGAATATACGCTATAATAATAATAATAAGATAAATGTCTCTGTAAATTGTTTAATTTTTTCTTATAGAAGCTTTTTAGCTTTCAGACAATCAGTAAAGACAAATTCAGATATCAGACACGTTATTAAAAACACCAGCTCCGCACGTTGTTACTAAGGACTCTACCTCTCGTCCAATCAGGCTCCACCAAAATGGAGGCAGCGCCGCTGCTTAATCGGAGCTCCGACGACTTGAAGCTCATCGGAGAAGACGGAGACTACCTACCGATAAGGGGGCTGAGACCCTGGTGGAGAGTTTTCTGCATAGAGACGACGAAACTGTGGAGAATCGGCGCCCCAATAATCTTTCAAATTCTATGTCAGTATGGAGCTCACTCAGTTGGCATCATGTTTGTCGGACATCTCGGTGATATTGAACTTTCCGCCTTTTCAATTGCCATCTCCGTCGTCGGCACCTTTGCCTTCGGCCTCATGGTTAGACTTCTGCCCCTCCACGTCTCAATTACACACATAAACACACCGTTTCTGGTAGCTCCTGCCAAATGAAACCCCGACCAGCCCATATTTGTCTATTTTCTTTTTTGCTTTTCAATCCTCAAATCTCCCATTAATCACTGTGGTTATAATATCTCCAGTGCACAAGTTCTATTGGCGTCCAGTGTCCTGATGTTCAGACATAATTTCGTACTTTTGTATTTAAGTAAACGTTATCTAGATGTTCTCTAGAGTTTTTTCTTGATGCTTATACTAACATAACATAATTGACCACTTCTATATAACCACCAACTATATATATGATCTAGATCTCGAGTGTATGCCCATTTGCTTCTGTTGTTGCATATCATCACTTCCATTTTTCACCTTGAGTAATTATTTATTTAGATCAATTGAATTTGAGGTTCATTATGACTTGATACATAATATTACCTTCTATTTAGCCTTTTACCAAAGAAAAGAAATTGAATTTGATCTACATATCAATTTTGCTATGGAAACAATGCCCTCTCCGTAATATGGAGATGGGGACTGCGGTTGTAAAACAATACACTAGTGGTTTCTTGCCTTTTTATAGTACATGGGTCCATAATAGAAACCTGCATTGTTTCCATAGAAATTTGGATCTACATATTGTTTATTTTACCTTTCTAAAATGAGCTGACTAAGAAGTGGCGCCTATCTTGAAATTTGAAGCAAAAAAACTAAAGTTTGGTTTTGTGTATTTGTAGCTAGGTATGGGGAGTGCCCTTGAGACACTATGTGGTCAGGCATTTGGTGCTGGACAAGTTCACATGCTTGGTGTTTACTTGCAACGCTCGATGATAGTTTTATTTGGAACTTGTTTTGTCCTGTTGCCACTTTATGTGTTTGCAACCCCAATTCTAAGGCTCCTTGGACAAGAGGAAGAGATTGCAAAATCTGCAGGATTATATACACTTATCTTTATTCCTCATTTGCTTTCGCTTGCTGTCTCGTTTCCAACTCAGAAATTTCTTCAAGCCCAGAGCAAAGTCATGGTGCTTGCGTGGATTGCCGTTTTCCAGTTTCTTTTACAAATTCTTCTGTGTTGGCTATTTATTTTTGTATTCGGTTGGGGAGCAACTGGTGCAGCTGTAGCAGTCGATATTACAGCTTGGGTGCCTGCCTTGGCACAATTTGCTTATGTGGTCGACGCTCTTCCGATCTGGATGGTTGGAAGGGATTTTCTACGGTTGCATTTAAGGATATATGGCCTTTTGTGAGACTCTCCCTTGCATCTGCCGTCATGTTGTGCCTCGAGATCTGGTATATGATGAGCATCATTGTCCTTGCTGGAAATTTTGATAATGCTGTAACTGCAGTTGGTTCCCTTTCTATTTGGTGAGTTCCAAGTCAGTATTTTATCTTCTTCTACATGTTATAATAATTTTGAAAATTGGAATATGAAATTCCACTAGCCCCTGATCAGTCCTTGTACAGAGAATTTTTTTTTTGTCAACTTATGGCTTGTTTAACATTCATTGTTAACAAGTCGCCTGAATTTGTACTGATTGTTTATGATGCCTTGACGTTTGCTTTCTGATTTTCTTTTGGTGTTGTATGTCAGTATGAATATTGACGGCTGGCAAACCATGTTGTTTATTGGAGTTAATGCTGCTATAAGGTAAAACCCAAAATATGCTTAATTATTAACACTTTCTTGTTCTTTTTACTGCTGAATTCTAACTTCAATTGAATGTTATCTGTTCCAGTGTTCGTGTCTCAAATGAGCTTGGCTTAGGACATCCAAGAGCAACCAAATATTCTGTCTATGTCACGGTCTTTCAGTCACTCCTGCTTGGAATTCTTTGCATGATTATTGTCCTTGCTGCAAGAAACCATTTGGGTCTTATTTATACCCATAGCGAAACTATGCTACATGCAGTTGCTCTCTTTCAATCCTTCTTGGAATCACAATGCTTCTCAATAGTGTCCAACCAGTGATATCAGGTAATGATCCCGTTAGCATAGAGTATACAATATCTGAATGCTTCATTAGATCTCTACTTATGATGTTCACTTAAATTTTTTCTGAGCTATTTTGCAGGTGTTGCCATTGGAAGCGGATGGCAAGCTATAGTAGCTTACATCAATTTGGCTTGTTATTACCTTTTTGGTATCCCTTTTGGATATATTCTCGGCTACGTGGCTCATTTTGGAGTGATGGTAATTAAACAAAAGCTTTTACTTTAACCTCTATGTTATTCATATCTTGCATCCCCATATCCGAATCTGAGAGCTGATAACGTCATTTATACCCACTATGTAATAACGTCATTTATATTGGAAATATTCCTTTGCAACTCTTGTGCTTTCATTTTCTGGACAGGGACTTTGGGGCGGCATGATAGCTGGAGTAGCTCTGCAGACATTGCTTCTGTTGCTGGTGCTTTACAAAACAAACTGGAGCAAGGAGGTTAGTATTCAACGTGCTAAGAATGTTTTCGTAATCAATCATATGGTGTAGTTTATTCGATTAATCTTATAAAAAAGAAAGAGAAATGAAAGATGTGTCAACTTCATTTTTGGTTAATTCACTCTTATTGACTCACTGTTAAAACTCAAGTAACTTGTAATAAATGTATAGTGTGTGGTTTCGCCTTCTGAGGATGTCTGAATTTCTGTGGGTACATGTAATTCTGTTTTATGTTTGCTCATTGCAACCATATTGAGAAACTACAAATGCAGGTTGCTCAAACAACAGAGCGAATGCAGAAGTGGGGAGGGCAAAAGGTTGTAACCGACAAACTAAATGGTGACTGTTAAGACTTGTTGGAATTCTGTATTAGATCAACAATGCTAAACATTCTTGCGTTTTTAATTTTTATTTTGTAGTATTCATTTTCACCTGGGATTGATTCGTCGGCTGTGATAACTTGAATACTTAGAGAGTTGATGATTTTCTTTCTTTGATACAAATTTTATGCGGAAAATCTATGTATTTTATTAATTATCGTTTTGCTTCTCATGTTACTTTTAGGTACTATTTATTTGATGACTCGGATCCGTTTGATTTTCCTAGAAAAAATATTTTCCCATTTTAGGTTTTTTTTTTTTTTTTAAAGAAAAAGTGAAGATTCTCTTAAAATCAAGGAAAGTGAATTCTGTGGGGGATATAAATTTATTTTCCACCCTCCAATCAAGCAAACCATAATTGTAATCAATTATTTCAAATGTAAACTTTCGTGTTCAATGCCAGGGGCTTTGGGTGTATATTGTCGAGATTCTCTCTCTTGGAGTAAAGGCAAATACCCATTTCTTGGCAGGGTAATGCTATTTATTTATTTATTTATTTATTATTACCATTGTCATGTATGGGCAACCTTATATGACAAGTCCCCTTGATTAATCATGTCTTCATATATATATATATATATGTATATGTAAATTTTTGATTATTATTATTAAACTAAATGTTCAGTGTCACCGTTGTTTCACCAAAAAAAAAAAAAAAAAAAAGAAAAGAAAAGAAAGAAAACCTAACTGTTCAATGTTACCATAATTTCGCACTAAATCATCATTACTGATGGTGTTAAAAATGGTATATCTAACCAACTACTCGGCTACAATGAAATAGGGTGACACGATACAATTAATATTCACGGACTAAAAAGTGATTTTGATTATAATATTTCGCATTAAAGCATCATTACTTATGGTGTTAAAAATAGGATTAATTACACATAACGTCCCAAACTTTTCAAGTTTGTTGAGATTAGTCCTTAGCCTTTAATTTTACTTATGAGGGTCCCTAACCTTTCAAAAGTGTTACACCTGAGGCCTCTCTGACGATTTCCATCCATTTCCACTATTAAAGTTATAGATATTATCGTAAAATATCAAAAATTAAATATTTTAATTTTTTTTTAAAAAAAGAAGAAGGTGTGTTGGCTGTCAGAAGGGGAGAGTCTCCTCCCATTTTGGCTGCCAGCCATTTCTAGCCACAAGGGGGAGAGGCAGCCAAGATGACTTCCATTTCTGGCCAAAAAAGAGAGGAGACTCCCTCCTTCTGGTAGCCAGTTTCGGCCAAAAAAGAGAGGGAGACTCCCCCCTTCTGGCAGCCAAGATGGCTGCCATTTCCTGCCAAAAAAAGGGGGGCTTTCCTCTTAATGGTAGCCAGAAGGAGGGAGTCGCCTTCCGTGCTGTTGAAAATGACAGCACCTTTAGCTGCCATTTTCAGATCGGAATTGAACCTCAATAGCTGCCGGAAATGACAGCCATTTCTTGTAGCCTTTGAAGGGAGGGGGAGTCTGTCATTTCTTTTAAAAATACCCCTGAAATTAACTGAGGAATTAACAGTTTCTGTCTGAATGCCATTTCCGATAGCCTTTGAAGAGAGGGGGAGTCTCCTCCTTCTTTTAAAAATACCCCTGAAATTAACTGAGGAATTAACAGTTTCTGTCTGAGGGACTTTAGATGTAACAATTTTAAAAAGTTGAGTACCCCCATAAGGAAAACTAAAGGTTAGAGACATAATCTCAATAAAATTGAGAGGTTGGGGACGTTAGTTGTAAATTACCCTTAAAATGGTATATTTAATTAACTACTCGGCTACAATGAAATAGGGTGAGACTATCACGGACTAAAAAGAGATTTTGATTATAATAAGGTAAGATTAGGTCAAATAGGATTGTTAAAAAAAAATTTTTTTTTTTGAGTATTACAAATCGATTGTAGAAGAAGGGAATCAAACCTTCAATCAAGGATGTGAGAAACTTACTTGAATTAATGAATACAGTTAAATCACATGAGTATCGATAGTTTCCCCAAAAAAAAAATGCAAAGAAAGAAGGAAAGAGCTGCAACACATGGCTGGTTGCAGATAACATAACATAACGTAATATTATGTGATCTTTTTTGGGAGAAAGGAATCATCTTATAGTTTCTTTAAATCCTTTCATTTCATTTCTTCCGTCTCCTCCATAAAAAGAAACCGCAAAGGTGGGATGTCGTTTTCTATTGAATGTATATATGAAACTCTATGATTAAAACTAAAAAAAATATTTTTACAGAGACATCAAATAAAATTGACAATTGTAAATTGTAACTACCCCGGCGCATGTATAACCGTATAAGAGTATCACATGTAACTATCAAATGATTAAATGAAATGCTGTTGATGCATTTACTATTGTTAGAGTTGATTGTGGGAAAGGAAATGTTTCTAGTTCTATCAAAAAAATGAACCGGGTCTGTCTTGTTTGGGAGTTGGAACCACGAAAGTTTAGCGTATGAATATTAATTTTCTTGGCCACCTCTATGTTGCTACATCAGCATAATCTGCAGTTATTGTTAAACTTTTCATTTATGTCAAAGATTCTAAAATTTTATAATTCAAAGATTATAGAACAATTTGATCTTGCCGTAATCTTAATATATTAGATTGGATTTCAAGGATTTCAACAATCTTAATAATTCAAATGATTTTTTTTTTTCTGAATGTTATAAAGGAATTGTAAAAGAGAAGAATTGAACACTAAACTTAAAGTATGAAAAGTTACTCTCGAATACCATTAGGCTACCTGGACATCATTAGAACACGTCAGTCTTAACAATCAATGATTGTTATTCTTCTAATATTACATTAGTTTTTCACTTAATTTATAATTAATTAAATATTTTGATTTTGCCTCTAAAGTCCATATAAGACGTCTCCAGCTGGCTACGAACCCGATCCAAATTGAGCTTTCTTTAACCCGGACGAATTGTTACATTACACGATTACCGTAAAATTGATGTGGTACTGACTTCCCAGAAAAATCAAAAATAAAGTTAGCGTGGCCCTGGATTGAATTGAATATCCATCTCATAATATAAGAATAAAAAACACACGCATGCCACCACAGCTGACTTATCACGAGTTCACGACTAACCGCTACAGAGTGTACAGACAAAAACTCCAAATCTGCAGCCGCCCGAAATGGAGTCGGCGCCGCTGCTTGAACGGAGCTCTGAGGACTTGAAGCTCATCGGAGACGATGGAGACTACCTCCCGATAAGAGCACTGAGACCATGGTGGAGAGTTTTCTGCATTGAAACTGCTAAACTTTGGAGAATCGGCGGCCCAATAACTTTTCAGATTCTCTGTCAGTATGGAACTTACTCCGTAGCCACAATGTTTGTTGGACATCTCGGCGATATTGAACTCTCCGCCTTTTCAATTGCCGTCACCGTTGTCGGCAACTTCTCATTTGGTCTCATGGTTAGCAACTTAATTCCCTCCACCCTGTATTACCCTTTTAAAAGATTGTTGTTACGAATTGTGCTACAAATTACCTAGCAAGATCCTATTTCACTATCCATCGCACCACTTTTAAATAAACGATAATCAAATGAGTCACACACGTGTTAAAGTCTAAATTTGAAGCATAATAATATACTTGAATTTGAAATTTGAATTTCAGTTATAGTTAGATTCCATTTTAAATGGTTGCCAAACAGAGCTATTATGGTTGAATGATGAAATTCATCCATTTGGATGAACAGCGCCAAATTTCCAAAGGTGTTGGGGATTTGTTGGTCTAGATTTAAAGGTTGAGGGACAGAAGTGTAATTGGATGCAAAGATTGGGGAGATCGGAAGAGCATACCCTAGAACTATTCATAATTTGATTTTGATTTGATTAGCAAAACTAACCAAGTGCAAAATGTATTTTGCATTGTGTATATATATATTTGTAGCTAGGTATGGGGAGTGCCCTTGAGACACTATGTGGTCAGGCATTTGGAGCTGGACAAGTTCACATGCTTGGTGTTTACATGCAACGGTCTATGATAATCCTACTCGTGACTTGTGTTATCCTGGTGCCACTATACGTGTTCGCAACCCCTCTTCTAAAACTCCTTGGACAAGAGGAAGACATTGCGAATCCTGCAGGGAAGTATACACTTATGATTCTCCCTCAATTGTTTTCACTTGCTATCAGTTTTCCGACTCAGAAGTTTCTTCAAGCCCAGAGCAAAGTCGCCATGCTTGCCTGGATCGCTTTTTTTCAGTTGCTTCTACAAGTTCTTCTATGCTGGCTATTTATTTTTGTATTTGGTTGGGGAACTATTGGTGCAGCCGTTGCATTCGACCTTACAAGTTGGATTCCCCCCTTTGCGCAATTTGGTTATGTGGTTGGTTGGTGCAAGGATGGTTGGAAGGGATTTTCTTGGGGTGCATTTAAGGATTTATGGGCCTTTGTGAGACTCTCCCTGGCATCTGCCATCATGCTGTGCCTCGAGATCTGGTATATGATGAGCATCGTGGTTATCGCTGGAAATTTTGACAATGCTGTAACTACAGTGGGTTCGCTTTCTATTTGGTGAGTTCAAGTCATTTTTTTTAATGTGATCAATTTATTTTCAGATGCTAATATTTTCTTTTGGTGTACTATGTCAGCATGAACATTGATGGGTGGCAAACCATGGTGTTCATTGGAGTCAATGCTGCTATAAGGTAAGAAATGCTTATATGCTTATTGACACTTATTTGCTCTTTTCCTCTGCTGAATTTTAATTTCAGCTGAAGAAGTAAACTTATGCATATTTATGAACTATGTTGGGGACAGAGTTGATCATGTGATTAGTGAATAGCTTGGCTTTTAGAATGTCATTGTTATGCCAGGTGATCAGAACTGACCATCTAGATGTCTACTCTTAGTGATATACATTTGAGTCATGGTCTTAATGTTTTTCCTTTATTGCATTCTACACCTATTCTGTCAGGGCACCGCTATATTTTCCAATATTATTGAATATATTTAAGAGCGGAAGCTTTTGCTTTAGTTTCACTTTTATGCAAATAGCGGAGACGGGACATACAAAACAAATAAATTGTTCTTGCTTTATATAAACACTTCACATAATTTCAACTATATTTACAAAAAGATTAGAGAACACACCGGGTTATGATAATAAGTATTTCATTGGTTAACTTAACCAAGCCAAACCATTAGAAAGCTTTTACATAGATATACTTATTGATACAAAAAATATTAAGTTCATGTATTGTTTCTAGATATATTTATAACCGAAAATATATTCTTATAGCTCTAAAGATCGGTTTCCTTCTACATGCAAAATTCTACTTCCATTCGCGAGCATGTTTCAACTCTTGGCTTGCTTCTCGATTATTTTGTGTTCAACTATCTACAAAATTGTAGAAAAGGGAGTGAGTACAGCGTACTCAGTGAGTAACAAAATCCTCTGATTCACTTTTCTTTTTAAGAAACTCCTTTTAATCACAAGTTCAAGAAAATCATGAATTTCACAAAACTTTTAGATACACAAGAGGGTCCTATCACTAGTTAAACTACTACCCGTAGTGCACCCAAAATTTATATCAATTCAAATAGATCCACAATTGAATTCCGGTTGACCCATACCAGAATTCCCACATAGACTACAAAAAAACTACAAAGACAAGTCACCGTGCTATTCATTACCTACTTCGGTATCATTAGGAGGCTCTTAGTACGGAGAAATACCACAAAGCACAGTAAGACAGGTAGAGTATTAACCAGCGACACAAATGTAAGATCGGAAGAGCAAGTCTTTCTTTCATAACAATGCATAAAAGTTCATATTCATCTTATGAAAACTTAATGAATGTTTGAAAGGAAATCAAAGTATTAGTTACTCACCTCTTGATTCCCCAAAGATTTCTTTAATTCTAAGTGAAATGGTACCTCCAGGACTTTGATATTCCTCACTTAAAGTAATTCTTTAAGTTGGAATCCTCCTATAGATAGAAAGGGTTCTTTTCAAGTAGCCAATAAGGGTTTTGGTGGGTTTTTGTTAGTGTTCTTCTACCTTCTCTAATTTTGGACAAATTTCGGATAAAGTACGGAGTGTTCTGTGGATTTCCTTAGCTTTCGGCCTTTTTATACTTGTTAGAAGTTAATTGTTTCTAAATAGTATTTGGAGTCCACAAATTACAAGAATAACAAGTGCCCTAGAATTTGACAAAATTAGCACCATATGTTTAAAGGGTGATGTGGCCAATCTATTGTCCACTCGTTTATTACTCAAGGAGTCCTCATACTTAATGTGGTCTTAAGATTAAGTTATATTTTGGATCATATTAGTTACTACCCTTATTTTTATCTTAGGTTTTATTTAAGTAACAATATTTTCAATCTTTCAATGAAATTTAAGTATTCTTATAATGTAATTCAAATAATTATCCAATTATTGTCAAAACAGTTATCATATCACTTAATTCATTGTTAAATTTTTGCAAGATGTTACATGTTCTGTTCTTTGTTGTATGCATTCCCTGCGATTCATCGCCTATTTTTTCTATATTCCAGTGTCCGAGTTTCAAATGAGCTTGGCATGGGACGTCCAAGAGCAACCAAATACTCTGTCTATGTCACAGTCTTTCAGTCACTCCTGATTGGGATTCTATGTATGATTATTGTCCTATCTGCAAGAAACCAGTTAGGTTATCTTTTCACACAAGGTGAAACTATGCTACGTGCTGTTTCTCGCCTTTCAATCCTTCTTGGAATTACAATGCTTCTCAATAGTGTCCAACCGGTTATATCAGGTATTGATTCAGTTGAAATATATCGTATATGGCATCTATATGTTGCGTCAGATCTCTAGGTGTCTTGTTTACTTGCTCTCCTGTCTTAAAATTTTTCCTGAGCCATATTGCAGGTGTTGCTGTTGGAAGTGGATGGCAAGCTCTTGTAGCTTACATCAACTTGGGTTGTTATTACATTTTTGGTATCCCTCTCGGATGTGTTCTTGGTTACGTGGCTCATTTTGGAGTGATGGTAAAAAATTTTTTACTTTGAACTTCTATATATACTACTTGAACCAGTGAACTCTTAATTTAATTCTGGATGAGTGGTTAGTTTTTGAGTGAGACGTGCATTACCTAAATTTGCATCATATCACCTTTTAAGTCATTTATATTCAAAATAATCTTCCATTTATAGCATTAGAAATAATCCTATTTTTAGCAATTATCGTGATTTTGTGTAGGGACTTTGGGGCGGCTTCCGATCTAGCGGGAGCAGCACTGCAGACACTACTACTCTTGCTGGTGCTGTACAGAACCAACTGGAACAAGGAGGTGTGTATATTTCACTGCTTATTTGCCAATTTTCAGTTTTTGATGAAAAACCATCGTGGTATTGTACCAAATATAAAGCTTCTTGCAATCATGTATCGAGAAACTACAATTAAAATTGCAGGTTGAACAAACAACGGAGCGCATGCAGAAGTGGGGAGGACAAAAGATTGAACCCGATAAACAAAATAGCGACTGCTAAGCCTAGTTGGAATTTATGTATTAATAGGTTTACTAAGGCTCGATAGAATTGCTGTTAGATGTTTAACTTCTACTTTTTTAAAAGAGAGAGTGTTTATTGAACTTTAGAAAAAATGATTATTAGAAAAGCAATAAGATCGTACAACAGATTTGGAGAAGCAACAGAAAGGTAACTTTTGAACTTTTTCTTTTAGTTGGCTGTTGAATCTCTTTATTGAAATTAAATTATAATGAGGTGAAATGATTACATCTCGTTATTCAAATTAAATTATAATGAGGTGAAATGAGTTGTATAGATTTAATAAAAATTTGATATTTGTAGTTATATATAAGCAGTTGTGAAATCAATAGTAAGTCAAATTATAATGTGTTTTTATAAAGAGAATCAAACACTCCTTATTTATACTTTTTAATATATATTAGATAACTATAGAGAATTTACAAACCATCTTAGTCAACAAACTATTTTATTTAAGTTTTCTCATTGAATCATAAAACTTTTTATTGTGTATTATGTGTAAAAATATTCTCCTGCCATATGTCCAGTAAGATTATTTTGCACAAATCTATACTATCACACCCCTAATTTTATCACCATATTATTTAGAAATATCAGTAGCGGAAGCGTTTAAATATATATATATATATATATATGTTTCAATTCAAAATCGAATGTGAGAGACTTTACAAATACAATTCAAACACTATTATATTCAATATCATTTATAATAACTATTGCGACTATCCACAATGAAATTTCGGAACACTGAAATTTCGATAACATACATGTATCTTCTCCATCCTTGGGACGACTCAGCCACATATCTCTAAATTCAATACATATAAGATTGTAGAGAATGGGGGAGTGAGTACAAAGTACTTAATAAATAATTAAATATTTTGATTCACTTTTCATGTAAGAAAAACGTATTTTCGAGAAAATCACGGAGTTCACGAAGCCTTTAGATGCACAACACCATTGAATGCACAAAGTCTTTTGATACACAAATGGGCTCTATCACTAGTTAAACTACTACTAGTGGTGCGTACATGATCGACCAAGACCATATAGTAAGGCCACAAAGATTCAAATTGGCTAAGATCACACAACAAGGCCACAAATATTCAAATTAGCCAATACCACACAACAATGCCACATTATCACAAAGCAATTCAAAACGAGTAGAGCATTAACTAGCGATACAAATGGAATAAACCAATTTTTCTTTCCATAACAATGCATAAAAAATCAATGTATATCTTATGATGATATTATGCATAAGAGAAATGGAATCAAAATACCGGTTATTCAACTCTTAATTACTATAGATTGCATATTCTTTTGATTCTCTAAAAGTTTCTCTAATTCTAAATGGAAAATACCTCCAAAGTCTCGCCCTTTAAGTTATGATCTTTTTATATATGGAAAAGGGTTTTTTTCAAATAGTAAATAGGTGTTTTGGTGGGGTTTTGATAATATTTTGCCTCTCTTGGTAATTTTGAACGAATTTTAGATCAGAAGTGGAGAAGTCAGAGCAACTTGCTTTATTTCTTTAGTTTAGACCTTATTTATACTTGTCAAGATTTAATTGTTTTGAAACACTATTTGAAATCTGCAAATAACAAAACTACCAAGTGTTCTAGATACTTGGCAAGACTTAACACCACTCATTAATTACAAAAATAACATATTCTTTATAACTTAGCCAAAAATAACAAGTTTCTTATTTATAAAAATGACAAGTGTCTTTATATTTGGCAAATCTAACATGTCTTGGTCATTCTCTTGTAATTTAATTACTATATACTTTTGGATCATTCTAATTAATTAGTAGCCATATTTTTAAATTTAGGCATTTGTTTGAATAATAACCTTCTAGTTTTGGAATATAAATAATGAAAAATTCATATATCAATTCCAACATTGGTAAAATAACGATTACATGTCTAAAATTTCGCGGGATGTTACACACATATAGTGTGAGATTATTGGATAATCTCCATGTGAGTTGTCTACCGTGAGACAATCTTATGTGATTTATCTAATATTTCTCACAATGTGTACATCTAACGTGATAATCTCCCTAAACGTATTGTGGGAGAAAGGGTCTAGGAGCTAAACAATATATATATATATATATATATGTATATACATATACACACTTTACAAAATCTCTATCACTTCAACTTTATTCACTATTAAACCATTTAACTTCTTCCCGGGTGAGAAAGAATTTTGATCTAGGCACGTTGGTGTATCTGTTATGAAGACACTCGGATATGAAACTTTCTCATTTATTAGTTTCATAGACCTATATGTAAAGTGGTTTCCGTGTAAATAAAATTAGACTAAAATGATGTGTCTAAGTCATTCTCTTATACTATAAGAACATTTTCAATACATAGTTATAGTCATGAAATAATATGATAGTTGAAAAAAATACTGATTTGACACATTAAATACTCGACAATGCCATAAAGAATGTCATGAGATGACATTGTCTAAGTCAAGTATTAATTTATTCAATTAATATATTTCTCTTTTTTTTTTTTCAAAATCCCTAATAATAACTTAATAAATATATAATATTGACTTTTCTCTTTTTTTTTTTTTCAAAATCCCTAATAATAACTTAATAAATATATAATATTGACTTTGTTACAATGAAGAATTTTTTAAATATAATATTAATATTTTTTGACATATATACAATTAAGACATTCTACTTTAACTTTAAATAAGAAATGCTCTAATAATGTCTCGGAGACATTCTATTAGTAAAGAGCACTATTATTCTATAATATCTCTAACAGTCTTCTTGGGAAATGGAATCAACGCGATCCTCCATAAATGGATGCGCAAAAGAGGAATTACCTCGGTGTCTAGCCAATATTGGTCCCATAATTCCTTAGTAGTAAATTTGAAAGGGTGTAACCGTAGATAACGTCTTTAATTTTTAATTTTCCTTAAGTCCGTCTTTAGCTTTTAATAAAATCTCAATTTTAGTCCCTTTTGATAAAGAACATTCATTTCGTATGTTAATAATAGGGGCATTTTTGACAATATATAAAAAATAAATATTTTAATATATTTTTATTTAAAATAAAGAACTCCCTAACTACCATTTTCGACAGCACAGGAGAGGGGGCCTCCAAGAGGCACCGGAATTCAACAGCACGGGAGAAGACTTCCCTCTTTTGACTGCTGAAAATGACAGCCGTCCTGCTAGGATCCTCTTGGAGGAATAGGTCCCCTCCCCCCTCATTCTCATTTTTTATATTTTACTAAAAATGTCCTTATTATTAACCGGCAAAATGGACATTTTCCTTCAAGAGAGACTAAAATTGAGATTTCATTAAGGGTTGAGCACGTACATAAGGAAATTTAAAGGTTGAAGACGTGATCTATAATTAATTAAAAGGCTGAGGACGTTACGTGTAATTAACCCAATTGGAAATGGTGCTTGTTAAATGTTATTTTATTTTTTAACCTTTTAGGGGTTGTATGAAGCTATTTATCCAAATTGAATTATAAAGAGAAATTATAAAAAGGTGAAATGAGTAGTGTAGATTTAATATAAGTTTGAAATTTGTGATTATAGATGAAAAGTAGTCAAATCAATAATCAAATCAGTGATAAATGAGATTATAAAGAGAAATGATAAAGAGTATCAAACAACCCCTTATTCTGCCAAGGTAAAAAATTACTTAACTGGCATCCAGCCGGTTATGTAACTGGTAAGTTATAAGCCACCGTTTGGCAACGAATTGCAATGAAGTTTGATTATGTAATCTATCATTTTTTTTAGAGTTAGATGCCTGGAGTAATAAAAAAACTGCTACGAAGGTTGAAAAGATACGAGATATGAAACACACGTCTTGAATTTATGGACGCACATTTAGATAACTTTTTTAAGAATCAGTAATACTGCAAACTCATATTTCTTTGATATGAATAAGTTGACCGTCTTTGACTAGTTATTTTTCAGTGCAATTGTAAATAAACAAGTCCAGTATGATCAATTATTATTTTATGTTTATTTAAAAAAAATTATTATTCTATGTGTACAACAAAGGTGGGAAGTATTTTAACAAAATTTTCAACAAATTCTTAAAGAAAAATTTTATGGGACATGAGAAAGGGATATTATTAGGTGATATTTTTATGTGACACACTTGTATTAGATGATAAAAAAATAGTCATGTAATCATCACCCAATAAATATGTACTATATGAAAATATCATCTAATAATGTCCTCTTTTCATATCTTCTAAAATTGCTCATACTTAAAAGGGACTCTATCTCTTATTTGTGTTAGAAAAACAACTGTCTTTGTGGAATTACACAAAATTTCAATATTTAATATTATTCAAAATAAAAATAAATTACCAGTTATGTGCTTGGCCACTTCCTCTATGGTGAAATTAGTGCAAAATTGGTCCCCCGGGGACAACTCGTTCGGGCGGAAAATCAAGCTCGTTTCTAGTGGCGGGGTGGGGGTTCGAAATCTACTTAACGCACATGGATTCAATTATCATCTTATATTGTAAGAGGTGTAGTAGAGGGCCTTTTGTGTACAAGAGTGTATAGTTTACGGGGAAACCAGTGTACATTCGAAGCATATCTCTCAATTTACCTCCTTCAATATTCTAAAGGCAGAATTCTGGAGGATCAGAATTAGTTCGGCGCAAGCTGGATACCTGATGTCAATAAAAAAAAAAGTTCAAAATTGATTATAACGTAAAATTTCATAATATAAATAGTGATCAACGGCTGCGAACGATCATTGCTCCCTCCACCGCCCTCCCTTAAAAGATGGAGGCAGCGGCCTTGCTTGTTCGGAATCCCGATGATTTTCAGCTTATCGGAGACGACGGGGACTACCTGCCGGTAAGAGGGTTCAAACCATGGTGGAAGTTTTCTGCATAGAGACTGCGAAGCTCTGGAACATCGGTGGCCTAATAGCCTTTCAAATCCTTTGTCAGTTCGGAAGTGGCTCCGTCACCACTATGTTTGTCAGACATCTAGGAGATGTTGAGCTCTCTGCCTTTTCTATTGCTATATCCGTCGTCGGCACGTTCTCTTTTGGCCTCCTAGTAAGCCCCGCTTCCTGTCTATACATATGTACTTGTACAAATACACACGCGCACACCACCTGTTTGATGTTGATTTCTTCTACTGTTTCTATCTTTTTCTTCTCCCTTGCAGGTTTTTCTTTATACAGCTGTTGTTATTAGTTATCAGTATCAGTTACCAATTAGGGGTAGGGGAAATTTTTTTCCAAGTAGAATAAATGCTCCACACAAAAAATTGTGTGGGGAGTGGGGATTTGCATTTGATAAATAGAGGACGTAGCCACGTAGGTCACTTCAAGATTGGTTTTTTTTCAAATTTCCAGGAAGGTTGCTTTTTCCTTTTCGACCAAAGTTGTCTTTGATTGCGATGCCTGCACCAGTATCGCATTGATAGAGACATTTTCAATCATCTTTTTCTTGAGTAGTTCTCCTGACAGGAGGATGTGGGCGGGGTAAAAGGGAAAACAGAGCAGAGGCAGGCTCTGTTGAGTTTGGCAACCAATTATAAGAGGCTTCAATTTTAATGCCATTTAAATTTTGTGTAGTTGGAAAATGTAGGATTGACACGAGTTTTTTTTCTTTCTTCACCCGACTTCCATCATGTAAGCCAATTTTTCTACAGAAATGACGTCGGTATGCTTATAGAGCCCGCGTAGTTATAAAAACACAAGAAACCAATAGTGGTTTCATGATGCGAGCTATGTAAGCGTACCTACAGAAAAATTGTCATGGAAGCCATTTGTCAATCCTGTTTTCTATTGCTGTTCTTGTCATCATGTATGATTACATGGAAACTTATTCATGGACATGAATTTGGAAATTGCTGAAAAACATTTTGGAGAAACTTTCATGAGAAGAACATTTCATGTTTCTCCTTTCATGTTTGCTTTCGTTCATGATTCTATATACTGGCACCTAGGAAAAAGATCTCATGCCCATCACGGGTAAATACCTGTCTAAGAGGGGTATTGGCCACCAGAATGGTGGGTTGTATCCCCCTGAGATTCGGGTAGCCCTTTCCCATTGACTCCTAATCTTTGAATTTGAAGCAAAAATTTGCTAACTTGATATGAATTTTGCAATGTTTCTAGCTTGGTATGGGGAGTGCCCTTGAGAAGCTAAGTGGTCAGGCATTTGGTGCTGGACAAATCCATATGCTTGGTATTTACATGCAACGCTCCTCAATAGTCCTATTTGCCACTTGCATTCTATTGTTGCCATTGTATGTGTTTGCAACACCAATTCTGAAGTTTCTTGGGCAAAAAGATGAAATAGCAAATCCTGCAGGACTATACACACTTCTGCTTGCCCCTGAATTGTTTTCCCTCATCATCATTTTTCCGACTCAGAAGTTCCTTCAAGCACAGAGCAAAGTCCTTGTGCTTGCATGGATTGCCGCTTTTGCATTGGTTTCACAAGTCTTTCTCTGTTGGCTATTTATTTATGTACTCAGTTGGGGACCAATTGGTGCAGCCATAGCATTCGACCTTATTGGTTGGATCACGGCCTTTGCACAATTTGGTTACGTGGCTGGTTGGTGCAAGAATAGCTGGAAGGGATTTTCTTGCACCGCATTTAGGGACTTGTGGGCTTTTGTAAGACTCTTCCTCGCGTCTGCTGTCATGCTATCCTTGGGATTTGGTACATGATGAGTATCATCGTATTTGCAGGAAATCTTGACAACGCCGTAACTGCTATTGGTTCCCTTACCATTTGGTGAGTTTAATGAAGTCAAACCAGTAATCAACAATCTCTCTTTTTTATAGCATTGTAATATTGTTACAAAGCCTCCACTCAGTATTTTCCTACTCTGGGTGGTTTTGTTTTTGTTGCTAAATTTTATCTTTTGGTATAATCTTTCAGCATGAGCATTGATGGGTGGGAAATCATGTTGTTCGTTGGAATCAATGCTGCCATAAGGTAAAAAAAGCCAAAGATGGTTATCAAAACATGGTTATGTTCTTAGCTCGATAATTAACCTCCAAATTGGACTCTCCGTTTCAGTGTTCGTGTTTCGAATGAACTTGGTTCAGGACGTCCAAGAGCAACCAAATATTCTGTCTATGTCACAGTCTTTCAATCACTCCTGATAGGGATTCTGTGCATGATTATTGTCCTGGCTACCAGAAGTCATTTTGGCATTATTTTCACACATAGCAAAACTATGCAACATGCTGTTGCTCGCCTTTCAGTGCTGCTTGGGATTACAATGGTTCTCAACAGTGTCCAACCTGTTATATCAGGTACTAATTCAATTCTAATATGCCGCATTATCAAAACTGTGCATCAAATAGATCGGAATCAGTTAACTCTTGTCTGAAGCCTAGATTTGGCACAAATTATAAACAGAAAAGATGGTTCAAAAGCTTTCAGGCTTACTCGTATATTCTCTCTTTAGTTTATATTTGGGAAATTGTGCTCTATGTAGATCTCAATAGTTTTTAGTTAATATAAGAGAGCTATGCTGAAGATAAGCCTGGAAGTCCTCTGAGTAAAATCTGAGACCATTGGCATTAATTCTCTTCTAATTTGAGAGCCATTTTTGCAGGTGTTGCCATAGGAGGTGGGTGGCAAGCTCTAGTAGCGTACATCAACTTGGGTTGCTATTATATTTTTGGCCGCCTTCTTGGATATGTTCTTGGTTACATAGCTAATTTTGGGGTGATGGTAAATAAATATCTACTTGAAATTTTATCTTGTTGGAATGTGCACGCTAAATCCGATTCTTGAGATATAATCAGGAAAAGAAATGCCGAAGCGTCAATGTGAGGTTTCTATTAACTTCATTTGTAGGGACTCTGGGGTGGCATGATAGCCGGAGTGGGTCTGCAGACCTTGCTGCTCCTGCTTGTAAAAACCAACTGGATTGAGGAGGTAAACATATTTTGAAAACTTATTTACTCACAATCAGATAAATAAATGTTATTTTGCAATTGTTAGTTACATTTGATCGAAAAAAGTATTGCTGAGAGAGAGAATTGCAGGTCGAGCAAACAAACAAAGCGCATGCAGAAGTGGGGAGGGCAAGACGCTGTGAAGGAAAAGTTGCATGCTTGACCAGCTTCTATCAAATAATGCAATTCCTTAGTTGCATGTTGGGCAATCGATATTAGATCTAATTGGACAGTTTAATAATTTTTGTGCCATACATGCCAAAAGTTGAGAATCCGATATGAAGACACTGATCTTTAGAACTAAATTTTTTACCAATCCAGCTTCTTCCATTTTTTTCACATCTTTTTGATCTCTGAGTTTGACATTTACCATTGTAAAATGTATTGATTGTTTGGTTATCGTCGGTTTTGGGTTTTGAATATAAGAGCAAAGTTAGAGTTTGTTTTTGAGTAATACTTGGTCTCCAGTCTAGTTGATATTATCTTATTGGAGGGCTTCCAATCTAGTTGATATTATCTTATCGGAGAATTAATTGGTGGATGTCTCTATGTATTTATAATTATCCACCAATTCTCTAATGAGAAAATACCTAGACTGGAGACCAATTGACTAGATAAATAACACGTTTATATGTTTTTTCCTTTTCTTTCTTTCCTCTTTTTTATTTTCCTGAAAAGCCAATTTTGCCCAACATGCGTTTAATATAAATAGTTAATAGTAAAATCAAAATTAGTAACATAAGCGTTCAGGAAGAAATAAAATTATTGGTGACTTGTAAAAGCCTTAGCAAAAGGTCCAATGATTGTGTAGTGTAGATTATTGTTAATGTTTGAAAGCATTTTAATGACAATAGTCTTTACAAGATAAAATCATCGTACAACATTTGGAAAAGAAACAACCGTAAACACTTAGAAACATTTTTCTTTCTTAATCTAAAATTGATGCCTAAGTTGATTGTGAATTATATCTCTCTTATTCCATCAATTATATTATATAGTACATGCTTTTAAAAGTCAATCTTTATAGTATTTTAGATATTAATATATGTATATCTTTATCTTTATCTTTTCTTTACTATATAATAAGAGCCAATCCTGGGCCCCACTGTCGTCCCTCTTTTTTGTCCTTTTCTGCCTTCATTTTTTCTCCTTTTTTGCCCTTTTTTTTGTGTTATGCAGGTGTCTATATGTATGTATGTATGTATGTATGTATGTATGTGTACATATATGTGGGTACATAGTTCTATGAGCTTCTTGACAAATGATCTTCATGATTCATTATAAGTAATCTAATGGCTTAAATCTATTCAATTAAAATTCACTAAAACCTAAACTCTAATTAGCTCATAAAATGCTCTCCAACATTACTTCATTTATATAACTGTCTAATCATTTAAATTTTAGTAGGTACCTAATTTGATATTTTCTTTTTATATAAGAATAATCATTTTACTATTTTTAACAATTATAGACTTGACCGATCTTTACCTATTTAAACTTTTGTTTTTATCAATTTTTGTTTACCGTTAATTTCTAATTTCAAAAATTTCATTTAAATCACTCTTCCACATCTTTCCTCATTATAGAATATTATATATATATATATATATATATATATATGAGCTTAGATTATATATAAACAGATTTATATGTGGGACCGTATAAGTTTTAGTTTGCACCTAATTGAATATTTTCTTTTTACATATTGATATATTAATTTTAAAATTTTTTTTCAATTACATATAATTAAATAATCTATCAAAATATAATGATTTCTTAAATTTTTTTTTGTTTGGATTACCGTTCTACTGTTTGTGTCTTGCGGAAATTTTTTTCTTTCTTTTTTTTTTTGACGTTTTATTTTATTTTATTTTTTTACCGTCCCTCTACCCACAATTGATTATGTTATTACATATTAATTAAAATTTTGAATTCATCACACACACAGATATACAGTACTACATTTGTGAGAAATATTAATAAATATTTGAAATTTTTTTAAAGCATGCTTTAACAACTCTTAAATTAATTTTGTTAAAAAAAATTCTCAAATTATTCTTCTTTATATATTTTAAATCTATGACAAGCCAAATTTGACAGGCTGTGGTTTGAATTTTTTTTTTTTTCGAGAGAGTTAGTATTTAACGGATAACTAATTGTGATTACTATATATATATTTTTTAAAGTACAGTTATTTTAATATTTATTTTTTAATTATAAATAATTATAAATATAACACTTTCTTCCATTAATAACCAAAAAAAAAATCCAAATTTAATATTATATGAGAAAATGATCAAGACGTCATATTTCTTTTTTACGCTACTCATCCGTGAAGCATTGTAGAAAAGATATTTTCGACATATCACATTTAAATTCACTTCGTTAGTTCTTTAAAGTAATATTTAATTTTTTATTTACAAATATATTTTATGCTAATTTTACGATACGTGCAACGCGAGTGTTGTAACTAGTATATATATATATATATATATATATATATAGGTACGCGCACACAAAGAAAAAGAAAAATGAAAAGAAAGTGTAAAAAAAAAAAAAAAATGGGAATGAAAAATGGAAGCGGTATAAGGGGAGGATTTTGGCTTTGCGCAGGGACTATCAGAATTTCGAAGTATTTCAACTTTCCAGCTTCTTCCTCCTCGGGAGATGGAGGAGGCTCCGCTACTTGATCGGAAACCCGAGGAGTCCCAGCTCGTTGGTGACGACGGGGATTACCGGCCAATTAGAGGGTTGAAACCATGGTGGAGAGTTTTTTGCATAGAGACGGTAAAGCTATGGATAATCGGCGGCCCAATAGCCTTTCAAATTCTGTGTCAGTACGGAACTAGCTCCGTCACCACCATGTTTGTTGGACATCTTGGAGATATTGAGCTCTCCGCCTTTTCTATTGCACTCTCCGTGGTCTGCACCTTCTCCTTCGGCCTCCTGGTTAGCCCCCTTCTTATTTGACCTTGAATCTTTCTTAATTTTTATAGCTTTTTCCTTCATGCAATTGTCGTTTCTAGCATGATATAGTCATTTAGATTTCCCGTTATCACAATACTTTGAAGTACAACGATAACTACGAGAGGAGCTCGTTTGGTCATGCTTAACATGTTCAATTATAAGTTATAAAGTGAGCTTGTTTTTGGGAGCTTTATCAAGTCAACATTTAATGTCAACCGCATATTCTCCATAAAAACTAGATTTTCGCCCTTTCTAACAATCTTTGTTTATATCCCAACACACATCCTTCTAAAAGAAAAATAAATTTTCAAAAATCTATCTTACTTGAAGCTCCTAGAGCAAGCTTATTTGAAGTAAGTCAGTGTTTTGACGGTAACTAGCAGAACCTTTTCACGGGGGGATTAATGGAGGAGAAAAGGTGAGCTGCTGAATTTATTTGGGTTTTTCCCCGACAAACTCAAATAATGTAGGAAATGTAGGGGATAAAATCTTTTTTTTTTTTTTTTGGGGGGGGGGGGGGGGGGTGGGTT